>JAVJIF010013251.1:0-85960 GCA_038442645.1 Agave tequilana
TATACAGTCAGACTAGTCGACTACTGTCTTTTATAGAAACTCTGTTTTCACAATTCAATTTTTCTTGTCAACTTATAAATGTCCGTTCTGGCTTGAATATATTCTATCTCTCAGACTAGTCGACTTATACTTCACACCAGTCGACTAATTTATGTTCAAAAGAAACTTTGGTACTGCTTCTTTCTCAGATCAGTCTTCTAATGCCTTTTATAAGTTGACTTATAAAGCTATCTCTGTATCATAAGTCGACTAATCCATGTTATAAGTCGACTAATATGTCAGTTTCTGTCTGTTGAATAGTTGTGTGATATTTTGAATTCTAATCGTTTTCACACCTTTTTATTCAAAATTCAAATTGATTAACAGTCAATATTCTTTAACTATAAATAGAGATCAATTCCTCTCATTTTCACACAACATTCCAACAAATCTTACTTGAACTACAAATTCTGAATTCTGTTTCAAGAAATTTTGAGTTCTCTCTTTTTGCCTCTTTCTTCACCCAACTCATATTCTTGTGAAGAAATTCTGAGAGATATAGTATAAGCTATAAGTAGATACACATCCAAAATCACTTCAAGGCTTATAGGTTTATTTGTACTTGTTGAAAGGAAGGTCTTCTCGGTGTAGAGAAGATGTGTACAGAATTGACAAGGGCGTTTGTCAATTGGTATACATGGATTGATTTTGTAGGTTTCAAAATCAGGATAAAAAAAAAATCTCAAGCGGGTTGGCCTAGAGATTGGATGTAGGTATGGAGGATCGAACCAGGATAAAATTATTGTGTTTGTGATTGTCTTCTTGATTTTATTTTTGTGATTGATATTTACTTTTCAAGTTACTAACCTTTCTTGATAAGTTTATTTTATACACTATTCACTCACCTTTAGTGTTATAGTTGTTATATACAGGATCCTATACGACAGTTTCTTGATTAGCCAGAAGAAAATAATGTTTAAACACAAGACCTTGTTAAGCTGAACTTAAAGGAACTCACTAATTCACTATACAATTTTCTAGTGACCCATATTGGTTTCCGAGAAGAACATCCTGTTATGATTTAGCTCCAATCGCCCATGGTATTTTATGGATCAACAATTTCATATCAATGGATCTGCCATAACTTTTCTTTTAAATTAGAAAAGTAATGTTAGGTGTAGGAATCGATCTGACAACTAATCAATGTTACCGATCTAATTGGCCAGGTCGGTGAATATCAGGTGGGAGGTTTTCTGTTCAGTAGAACGTTTCTTAATTATAGAACCACCTTTAATTACCTTTCTTGATTAAACACAAATGATGCTAGTATTAGTCAGTCTCAATATACTGTAATATTTATGAGCATAAATATTTCAGTATAACTCTTGTATAAAGAATATTAGTTCACTTATACAACAATTGGAGTGAGATACACATGTAGCGAATCTCCTTAAGACAATTATGTCCCCCGCTTCGGTGCTAATGAGTTACTGGACGCTGGTGTCCCAAGATACAACACTCCTTCACGATATTTGGATAGGACTACCAAATCACTGTACAGTCGAACAATAGTTAATCAGTACCTTCACATGATTTCAATGCAGCAGGGCGAAGACAAATTCCAGGGAGAATATTTGCCTTGACTTTGGAGGATTATTCACCCTAGAGAAAGGAGGGAGAGAGAAAATTTATGTCTTAGGAAGAGACAGATTCATACAATAATTCTTTATTACAGAATCTGTTGAATTTCTGTACTTCTCCTTTTAGATCGAATCTCTTTTTCAGATTTGTTTTCAAAAAGCCAAAATCAGTTCAGAGGGAGAGAAGAGAATGTTTTTCAGTATGTTTAGAATCACGGAAAGGAGCTGCAGCAGTTCATTCCAGCCGTTGCAGTGCAGCGGGTGGGTAGCGGAGTGGGTCGAGACCCTTGTAGCTTCAAACCCATGTGGCCCGGTTCAAAAAGAATCGGGCCGGTTGGATCCGAGCCTGAGCCCGAAACACGCGCCCGGGCCCCGACCCCGGCGCTCGGCCGTGCAGGCGGGCAGCGGCGCAAATCGCGCGCGAAAACTCCAAGTACTCAAAGGGCACGCCCTTTGTTCCCATTTTCTTCTATTTATACACTTCAATTGTCATCCCATATCCAGTGTGGGACTAAATGCTTTTAGTTACCTTTAGTTCCCTTTAGCTTTTGAATTAGGCAAACTTTAGACTTGAATATCTCATTCATTCTAAAACGGAATTAAATATGTAAATATACTACGTTCATCCCCAATGGAAGGAGAAAACACTCCAGCCATTATCCGGTGATTCTATCAACGGATCTCTCCTTAATGTAGCTCAAAGATTCATGTTTTAATTCTTCTTTTCCCAACAATCCCCCATAATGAATGGAGATTCAAGGAATTGACATACAAAGAGACTGACTCTATAGTGAAAGGTACTTCAGAAAAGAAACTACATCCGGATAGGTGAACTAGATTTTGAACCTTCCATAGTAAAAGGTTTTGTCAGACTTACTGGCTAATCAGTGAACTAAGTCTTGAACTGTCAGCCGTTATTGTAAGCCAAGTCAACAAGCTTCACACAGTAACTTTTCAAAATCAATTTTGGTTCTCGGTTGTGTGCATTTTGGTCCTGGACATTCTTAGTTTCAGAGAGTATTTTTAGGGAATAACAGCCTCCATAGGGATTCCCAAAGAGCTGACCCAGCTCTATACTCACACAGGTGATCGTCCTCTTAAGAGTAGTCTACTCTACCTTATTTTAATGACAAGATATAGGCATCACTAAAAGCGTTAAGCTTATCCTTAATCCACTTATAGAAAGCACTTGGGTGCACCACAGAAGAGGTTGGAGCCAAGGTCCTAAGTGCTTACTCTTAGAGTCAATCATAACTAGTTTTTCCTCTTGAACTTAGTCCGTGGGATCTCCAGTCGTTAAGTGAGGTTTCCATTAAGCTGATTTGGTAAGATTAGGCTTTTAGACTCATTTCCCTCGATGCGCAGTTTATACGCTCTTCACCTAAACCTTAAGTAAACAGATCTGCTAAATTATTTTTTGACGATACAAAGTCAATAGAGATAATTTCACTTGAGAGCAACTGCTTAACGGTATTATACCTACGACGAATATGTTTAGACTTACCGTTATATATAAAATTTTGTCCCTAGATATCGCTGCTTGATTATCGCAGTGAATGCATATGGCGGGCACTGGCTTTGGCCATAATTGTATATCTTTCAAAAATTATCGAAGCCATTTTGCTTCTTCTCCAGCCTTATTTAAGGCTATGAATTCCGATTCTATTATGGAACAGGCAATACATGTTTTTTTGAAAGATTTTTAGGACATTATTGCGCCTCCAAGAGTAAATACGTATCCGCTAGTTGATTTTGATTCTTTAAAATCTGCAATCCAATTAGCATCGTTGTATCCTTCAAGTATACGTGGACACTGTCTATATCTCAAGGTATATTCTTTGGTATATGATACGTAACCTAATACTCGTAGTAAAGCATTCCAATGATCATCGCTAGGGTTACTAGTGTATCTGCTTAATTTGCTTACAGCATAAGCAATATCGGGTCTAGTGCAGTTCATTAAATACATTAGACATTCGATAATCTGAGAATACTCCAACTGTCGTACTCTAGTTACTGTATTCTCTTTTATATCATACTCCTTGAATCTTTCTATCATCTTATCCACGTAGTGAGATTGAGATAGACTAATTCTATCTGGTGTTCTTGTAATCTTAGTTCCTAAAATTATATCAGCAACTCCCAGATACTTCATATCAAAATTGTTGGATGACATTCTTTAAGTGTACTTAATAACTTCAATACTAGTCCCAAGTATCAGCATGTCATCTACATATAGACAAACAATGATACATGCATCTCCAACTGTTTTATTACACACTTATCGCATTCATTGATAGTGAATTCATCTTTGATCATGATACTATCGAATTTCTCATGCCATTGTTTTGGAGCCTGCTTTAAACTGTATAAGGATTTTACTAATTTACCCACTTTGTATTCTTGACCCTTGACTATAAATCCTTCAGGTTGGTCCATGTATATTTTTCATTTAATTCACCATTTAAGAATGCAGTCTTGACATCCATTTGATGAATATCTAAGTTGTGCAATACTGCAATCGCAATTAACATTTGAATGGAAGTTATTCTTGTTATTGGTGAATAAGTATCGAAGTAGTCAAGCCATTCCTTTTGTTGATAATCTTTGGCTATTAATCTAACCTTATACTTATCGATAGATTATCGTGTTTTAATTTTCTTTTAAAAATCCACTTACGCCAAATTAGTTCACTGCCAGGAGGCAAGCTGGCCAATTCCCGAGTATGATTGCTTAGGATGGATTCTATTTCGCTATTTATAACTTGTTTCCACATTTGAGCTTCTGGAGTTGACATAGCCTCTTTAAATGTTTGAGGCTCGCTTTCAATGGCATATGCTATGAAATCCGGACCAAAAGATTTTAAGATTCTTAATCTCTGACTTTTTCTTGATTCAACTTCCGTATTATCAATGGTTCCTTAAGGCTTTCGTCCCTGAACGTCATCTCGTGTGTTCTTTTCCCAAAAGTCTTATCTTCTTTCCGTTTATATGGAAAGATGTCTTCAAAGAACACAACATCTCTCGATTCGATAACCATGTTTTTATGAATATCTAGTATTTTTGATTTATGTACCAGAAATCTTTAAGCACTGCTATTCAAGGCATGACCTATGAATATGCAGTTCATTATTTTTACTCTCAACTTAGTCTTTTCAGGCAGTGGTGCTAGTACCTTTGCAAGACATCCCCACATTTTGAGGTAATGGTAGGAAGGTGCCCTTCTATGCCATAACTCAAATGGTATAACACCAAGTTTCTTATGGGGTACTCTATTTAGAATATAATTTGCAGTTAACAGAGCTTTCTCCCACAAGTTCTGTGGAGCTCTAGTACTTACGAGCATGGAATTGACCATCTCCTTCAAAGTTCCGTTCTTCCGTTCAGCAATCCCATTTTGCTGAGGAGTATATGGTGCTGCACTTTGATGGATTATGGCAAAGTTAGCACATAACTCACTGAATTCATTTGATTCATATTCTCCGCCTCGATCGGATTTTAAAATCTTTATATTCTTGTTGAGTTGATTCTCAACTTCGGCTTATATATTAGAAACATATTCATTGTCTCATCCTTACTGTTTAGAAGATACATATAATAGTATCTTGTACAGTCATCTATAAAAGTAATAAAATACTTTTTCCCGCTTCTTGTTGGTGCAAAATTCAAGTCACACAAGTCGCTATGAATTAACCCTAAAGGTTCTGTATTTCGATTAATTGAGTGAAATGAATTTTTTGCGAACTTAGCCTCAACACAAATCTCACACTTGCGAATTTCTTCCAAGTTGAGCTTAGAAATATATCCTACATTAGACAAGTTTTGCAAGGACTTATAATTTACGTGCCCTAATCTAGCAAATCTAGCATGCCATAAAATAGGAGACTCAAGCAAATAAACAGAAAAATTTTCTTTATTTATAAGCTTTGGATACAGATACACGGACCTTTTGTCCACTACAGCAACATTGGCCTTAAATAGTCCAGCAACAAGATAACTCTTACCCACATACATTCCACCCTTAGTAAATTCAAACTTATCTGCTTTGAAAATCATTCTAAATCCTTTCTTACTAGGATTGATACAGAGATCAAGTTTTTGCGGATATCTGAAACATGTAGTACATCGTTCAGAGTGAGCTCCTTTCCAGATGTCCACTTCAGGATTACCTTTTCTTTTCCCTCAACTTTGGAGACGACTGAGTTGCCCATGAAGAGTTGCTCATCATGCTTTAATTTTTGATAATCAGAGAATAATAATTTCTTAGAGCAGATGTGCCGAGTAGCCCCAGTGTCTACCCACCAGTCCTTATTGTTGGTTGTTAGATTCACTTCTGACACCACAACTGATAGGTTTGGCGACACATGGTCGGTCAGGTTTGCCTGTGGATGATCCTTCTTGTTCTTTTTGTGACAACTGCGACATTCATTCACCTTATGTTCCTCTTTGTTGCAGATGTAGTAAGTTTTCTTGAAGCGCTTGTTCTTACCTTCTTGGTCCTTGCCTTTATACCCCTGGGCAGTCTTCTTCCGCTTCAGACCTTTGAAAGTGGACGCTTTCCCTTTGAGTCTTTGATCATATTGGCCTTGGATTCATAAGAGTTCTTGTTTCTCCTTTTCTCGGACTTACGATTGTCCTCTTCAATCCGAAACCTCACAATGAGATCTTTCAACTTAGCTCCTTGAGCTTGTGCTTTAGATAGTTTTTGAAATCTCTCCACGCTGGTAGTAGTTTCTCCACGATAGTAGTAACCTGAAAAATTTCTGGTAGAATCATACCTTCAGCCTCTATCTCATGCAAGATAAGTTAGAATTCTTGCACTTGACTGATCACAGTCTTGTTGTCCATCATCTTGTACTCCAGAAATTGTCCCACGACGAACTTCTTGGTATCGGCATCCTCAGTCTTGTACTTTTATCAAGACTGGCCCCATAACTTCTTTGCCGTTGTGATTGGACTGTAGACATTATAAAAAGAGTCATCTAGTCCATTTAAAATATAATTTTGACAAAGGAAGTCACCTTGCGTCCATGCATCAACTGCAAGGACTGAGTCCCGATCTGTTCCGGTTTCTGGTGATCCTCTTGTAGGAAATAGGCCAAATGCAGAGTGGTCAAGTAGAAGAGCATCTTCTGTTGCCACTTCTTAAATTTAGTGCCATAAAATTTTCCTAACTTCTCTGGCTTCGGGTTAGGAAGTGGAGCATGCACAAATGCCTGAATTTGCATGTTAAGTGCCTTACTGATATTGTCTTGATTATTCTCAGATATCTTCTGTAATTCAAACAGAACAGAAGTAAGTAACTTTAAGATCGAATAATTGTCTTAAGATTGTTAGGTGCAGGAATCGATCTGACAACTAATCGATGTCACCGATCTAATTAGACTAGTATTAGTCAGTCTCAATATACTGTAATATTTATGAGCATAAATATTTCAGTATAACCCTTGTATAAAGAATATTAGTTCACTTATACAACAATTGGAGTGAGGTACGCATGTAGAGAATCTCCTTAAGACAATCACGCCCCCCGCTTCGGTGCTAACAGGTTACTGGACGCTGGTCTCCCAAGATGCAACACTCCTTCGCGGTATTTGGATAGCACTACGAAATCACCCCGTATGGTCGAACCGTAATTAATCAGTACCTTCACAGGATTTCAATACAGCAAGACGAAGACAAATTTCAGGGAGAATATTTGCCTTAACTTTGGAGGATTATTCACCGTAGAGAAAGGAGGAAGAGAGAAGAATTTATGTCTTAGGAAGAGACAGATTCAGACAGCAATTCTTTATTATAGAATCTGTTGAATTTCTTATACTTCTCCTTTCAGACTGAATCTCTTTTTCAGATTTTTTTCTTCAAAAATCCGAAATAAGTTCAGAGGGAGAGAAGAAAATATTTTCAGTGTGTTTAGAATCACGAAAAAGAGTGCTATTTATAGCGCTCCTGGGAGTCCGTTGGAGGGTAGAGTCATCCAAGAACAGTTACAATGGTTCAAACAGGGCAGAGTCATCCAAGAACAGTTGCGATGGTTCCTGTTTGAACTGTTGCAACTGTTCTAGACAGGAACCGCTCCAACCGTTGTAGCGCAACGGGCGAGTAGCGGGTCGAGACCCTTGTAACACCAAACCCATGTGGCCCGGTTCTTCCGTTGCAGCGCAGCGGGCAGGTAGCGGGTCGAGACCCTTGTAACACCAAACCCATGTGGCCCGGTTCAAAAAGAACCAGGCCGGGTTGGATCCGAGCCCGAACCCGCGCCTCGAGCCAAGGGACGGGCGAGCGGCGCGGCGCGCACATGCATGATTTTCCTCCAATCGCGCGCGAAAACTCCAAGTACCCAAAGGGCACACCCTTTATTCTCATTTTCTTCTATTTATACACTTCAATTGTCCATCCCATATCTAACGTGGGACTAAATGCTTTTAGCTACCTTTAGTTCTCTTTAGCTTTTGAATTAGGCAAACTTTAGACTTGAATATCTCATTCATTCTAAAACGGAATTAAACATGTAAATATACCACGTTCTTCCCCAATGGAAGGAGAACACACTCCAGCCATTATCCGGTTGATTCTATCAACGGATGTCGCCTTAATTCAGCTCAAGGATTCATGTTTTAATTCTTCGTTTTCCCAACAAGTAATACTAGGCAAATAGCTTATACCTTCAAGTTCTCAACACCAAAGGCATGGTTGACCAATTTGCCTGACACACTTCTTGCCTTCAGTTGTCACCAAGTAGCTTTTGTATGTATCTATTTGGAGGTGCTTTTATGTAAGCTCCCTCTCGGTTGTTTAATACTTCTTTGATCAACTCGGGTTCGGATATAAATAACTGCGGCAATGGACCATGCCATTTGGGCAGGTTCCTTCCTATGACAGTTAACCCGCTTTGTTTGGTATTATGTATTGTAGAATTTGAGAAATCACAAATGTAACTAAAAGGTCCAAGTATGAGGAAACTGAGATAGATCCCCTTGGATCATAGAAGATATATGACTCTTGAGTTGTCTGATTTATCGCTTGTGAATTTCCTTTTTACTGTTTAGAAACTCGAGGAGTTTAAGGTACTCGAGGAGTTTTACATAAAATTTATTCAGTTAGTACTGAGTTCAAAAATCTAGACTCTATGATTCATGATGTTGCTGCCATGATATACTGGGTTCCTTGAGAAAATGTCTTCTATGTTCATCTTGCAACTATTGTTTATGCTAACTCCATTATTGTGAAAGAATGACACTCAACGGTGTGTGAAAAATCAATAGAGGAACTTGGAGAGTCTATATGGCGCCTCTTTTCTGAAGTCTGGTCATAGGTTGAGGTATGCATGTGGTATGCATATACTGTGATCACAGGAGGAACTACTGGACACACGCACACACGCACGCACGAGCATGCAGGAAGGTGGGGGGTGGCGGCGCGCGGTTATGAATTACTGATTAGAAAACGGAATGTCCTGAAGTACTTGTGCTTAGCTGTCCATGATAGAAGGTTAGCAGTAGTTTCCTTGCCTGCAGAGTAAAATGTTTTGCACTCAATCAATAATATCTTCCAGAGTGACCCTTTCATCCTTGTTGTCTGCATATTTCGTTTTGACAAGCAGACCAAGTAAATCACTTCCATAACTGGCAGAATATCCCGTGCGATTACATTCCTCCCTCTTATTAATAAGCCTTATGATGATCCTCCTGTATTTCATGCTCGACCATGTCTCCTTCTTTTACATCACTACTTCGCCATAGTTTTCCAATAACAAGTTTCAGAAAAAGGTTATCAAATCTAGAAACTAGAATAGAAGTTAAAGAGATCAAATAATATATAGACAAAGTGAAATCACCTTAGCAATGGGAAGTTTACAGTTTCAGCTTTTCGAGCGGCAATTGTAATTAGCTTCTCCAGCTTGTAAAGATGTCTCTGTTGTGAATTCAGAGGATGCCCCCACGACTGGATCAACTGGGGCAGCGTCGCGAAAATAAACCAGAGGATCTACTAAGGCAACAAGAAGAAGAGAATAAGAAGATATTTCAAAATAAATAGAAAGCCAACACAATATAACATGGTTCCACTGATCAAACAGATTGTGTGTGCGTCCACGGGAGAAGGGGGAGAAATTTTATTAAAACTTTAGGAGAGTACAATAAAAATTACTTACACCTCATACTGAGAATATTACAAGTCCTTGATGGCCGCCAAGAACAACGAACCCTTGTAGTTAAGCTTTTCTCACGAATCTCTCACCTAGATGAATTACACCCTTAAAAATTACATATTCATTGAATTACTTTTAAGGCCACTCCAAGGTGTTATTTATAAACCATAAAACTCTGCTAATCCTAAATAAACTTTATCAATACGAACAATCACCGTCTCAGAATAAAGGAAATCCAAATCTAACTCGAATCCTTAAACAGATCCAGAAAAGAAAACTGTCAGACCTGACATTAGTCGAATAGACCAGGATACTAGTCAATTAAGACCATATATTAGTCGACTAGGCCCAAATACTAGTCGACTACTATGATAAGATTCGAAATCCCAACTCTCTGTTGGCCAACCTAGTCGACTATACAATGTATTAGTCGACTAATCCTTATGATTAGTCGACTATACCTTGTATTAGTCGACTGGCATTGTGCACAACTCCTTGTGCACGTTCGTTCTTTGATCTTCGAAGTTTCGTCTACTTTCACGACGTATTCTAGTCACAAATCATAAAATCTTCCCCTCGACCTGAATTCGTCCAAGTCCGAGAATAGCCACCATACTCCGTGTGCTCGTATCCACACACAATTGAACAAAACTTGGCTTCATCTCCATCTCACTCCCTCTTCTCCATAATCTCCTCATGGGGTTCACAACTTGATTAGGTTGAATAAGTTCATGCCCAACCTGAACATTATCACCCAACAATCTCCTGATCCTGAACGATCTCCTTGATCCACACAGGATTTATGAGAATTTGCTCCACCATAGGAGTAAGGATCTGGACTACCTTGTTGCGCGTCTAGTCCCAATCTCTCTTCGGCGTACAAAAAAACATCCAAGCTCGAAACCATTGTAGTCTCTGATTGTTTCACAACCGCCGCTTTCAAAACCGAGGATAATTGCAATTCACCAACTGTAACTTCTGAATTTCGCAATATATACACATTGTCAACACGTTAGGCCTGAAATTTCACATGGGCCGCTTTGAAAACTTTCATAAGGATCACCTTCAGAACCGAAACTAAACTCTTCCCCTTGTAGGGCTCCAAGAGAGATGAGATTGTACCTTGATTCAGGAACATGGTGAACGCTAGTGATGCATCCATCGTGAGACCAAAACTGGATTGTTCCTTCGTCAATTACCTTGCTTTTAGCAGAATTCCCCATGAAAACTTCTCCCCCTTGAAATGAAGTGTACGAAGAGATCATCTTCCTATTGGAACTGAAGTGTTGTGTACATTTAGAGTCAAAAATCCATCTATCTTTGTTACCAACTGATCTTTCTGTAACAGATAGAACGTCGCACTATTTTTTATCTTCTCCAATCAGTTTAGTGACATTAGCATTTGGTTGTTTCTTCTTTCGAAGCCAACAATCAGCTCTAATGTGCCCCTTCTTGTGACAGTAGTTGCACGTCAAACTCTTATGTTTTGAGGTACCCGTAGAACTTCCATTATTACTCTTCTCTCTTGAATAATTAACTTGCCAGAATCATTCTGGTGAGACTCACCCGTCATCTGGGTGTCAATTTTATCCTTGTTGAGCAGATACTCCTTGAGCTCATTGCCCTTGATTGTAGACTTGTCTTTATAGATGATAGCTTCCCTAAAGCTCTTATATGAAGAAGGTAAAGAACACAATAATAGAAGTGCTTAATCCTCATCTTATATCTTAACCTCTATCTTAACTAGATTATTGATAATAGAGAAAAATTCTGCAATGTGAGACTTGATAGGTGTACCTTCATGCATGCGGAGAAAAAAGAGACGTTGCTTCAGAATCAACCGATTCGCCAACGACTTCTTCAGATAGTGGTTCTGAAGTCGCTCCACAACGAGGATGTTTTTCTTTGTGGAAAACTCATCTAACACTTCGTCCGCCAAATAAAAATGAATAGCCCACAAGGCTTTCTCATCCAATTCCTGCAAAGTTTCTTCCTTCATATCTTGAGGCTTTTTCTCCATCAGAGTAGCGCTTTCTTCAACCCGCTCTAGGTAAGGATGGCGCCCATCCTAATCTGCCATCTGCTGAAATTGATGACACTATCTAACTTTTGAATATCGAGCTTGATCACAGATATCTTCACGTTGACCTTGCTCTGATGCTAATTGTTGTGAATTCAGGGGACGCCCCCACGATCGGATCGACTGGGGCGGCGCAACGAAAACAAACCAGAGGATCTACTAAGGCAACAAGAAGCAGAGAAGAAGATATTTTAAAGTAGATAGAAAGCCAACACACAATATAACATGGTTCCACCGATCAAACAGATCGTGTGTACGTCAACGCGAGAAGGGGGAGAATTTTATTAAAACTTTGAGGGAGTACAATAAGAATTACTTACACCTCATGCTGAGAAGATTACAAGCCTTTGATGGCCGCCAAGAATAGTGAACTCTTGTGGCTAAGCTTCTTTTACGAATCTCTCACCTTAGGAATTACAAATTCATTGGATTATATTGAAGACCACCTAAGGGGTTATTTATAAATCATAGAACTCTCCTAGTTCTAAACAAATTTCATCAATACAAATAATCACCGCTTAAGAATAAAGAAAACCTGAATCCTGAAACAGATCCAGAAAAGAAAACTGCCAGACCCGACTTTAGTCGACTAGGTCAGGGTACTAGTCGACTAATACCATGTATTAGTCGACTAGACCCAAATACTAGTCGACTACTCTGACAAGATTCGGAGCCCCAACTATCTGTTGGCCAACCTAGTCGACTATACAATGTATTAGTCGACTAATCCATATGATTAGTCTACTATACCCAGTATTAGTCGACTGTTAATGTGCACAACTCCTTGTGCACGTCCGTTCTTTGATCTCCGAAGTTTCGTCTACCTTCACGACGTATTCCAGTCACAAATCATAACAGTCCCTTCCTTGCATGTAACTGCTACTAAAGGCTGTCCTTGAAATAACATCAGATGCTAAGACAGTAAACTCTTTGAACAAGTCGATCTCCCTGCCTTCGTGATCTATCCATTTCCTTAGCATATCTTCCACACTGGTCACGATGGCCGGAATCATACCCTAAAGAGTACCCTTTGCTACTAAGTATCCACGGCTACACAGTATCATGCCAAAGTCTACAATGTGCATGCAGAGCAATTTCATGATGTAACTCAGTTCTCAGCTAAATTGGAAAAGTAATCCTTCGTAGTTCGTTAGAGTTTTACCTTACTCTATGAGTCATCAGCATTCTGTCGTATGTGCTGGACATGTTCTATTACTTGTTACTGGACATGTATCTGGGCTTTCACTATCAATAATGGGGCGAAAACATTAGTTTGCTGAAGGTTGCTTATTTTTTACCATCATCGTGTAAAGTTAGTCATTAGGGATAGAGAACCAGTTATTTAGGAGATCAATATCTTGGTCATCTTCCCTAATCCTTTTCAGTGGTTTAGATGATTACTAATATTCATGAACTTGTGTCTAAAAGGTTCCTACTTTCACAAAAGCTTTCATTACTCTGTAAGTCTATAGACTATCGTGCGTAGTGAAAGATTACACCTGTTCTCCATCGCCGCTATTTATGTAATAGAAATTTTAAATTTCATGATTATCTCTTCTAACCCCATAAGTGGCGTTTCTTGGATTTATTGCTTTGCTTTTTCAAACCAAACTAACACCAATTGTCAAGATTTCTGTGAAGGGAATTCAGAGGTTGAGAGTGAAAGAGAGAGATAGAGCGATAAGTCCATTGCCTCACGCCTCCCTCCTTTATATAACAATCAAATACAAAATCAGAATCCTAATAGAAGTCTAACACCGAGTCCTAATACAATACTAATACTAATACTAATTATATCTCCTAAAACTCTCCCCTTAAGCTGGAGCATATATATCATATATGCCCAACTTTTCACAAATAAAGTTAACCCGTGTTTTACCAAGTGGTTTGGTAAGAATATTTGCTAACTGATGTCCTGATGATACATGCTTCGCCACAACGGTCCCTTTCTCGATCTTATCACGAACTATATAACAATCAGCCTCAACATGTTTGGTTCGCTCGTGGTTCGCAGGATTTTCAGCAATGTGTATCACTGCCTTATTATCACCATATAGTCTCATGGGACACTCTTTTTTTTTTCGGGGTGGGGGGGGGGGGTGGGGGGGGGGCAATATCTGTCAAGAAGTCTATAAGCCAGACTAGCTCTAATATAATATTTGTCATTGCCCTGTACTCTGACTCTGCACTGGACTGAGAGACCACACTCTGATTCTTATTTTTTCATGACACAAGATTTTCTCCAATAAAGATGCAATATACTGTGGTCAACCTCCTAGAGAGGACACCCTGCCCTCTGAAAACATATCAATTACATACTCCTCTGTAACAAAAAAATGCCCTTCTTGGACCTGGCCACCTCAATGCTTAAGAAGTACTTCAGGAATCCATGATCCTTAGTCTGAAAGTGTTTCGGCAAGTACTTCTTTAGGCTGACAATCCCTTTTGTGTCATATCGTGTGATCACATTATCATCCACATAAATAATCGGCAAGATCCTCTTTCCGTCCTATATCCGCCAAAACACAGAGTTGTCTTTGTTTGCGCGACAGACGAAACTCCTGAATCACTGATGTAAAGCATCCAAACTAGGCTCTCGGAGACTATTTCAGACCGTAAAGTGACTTTTTCAACTTGCAAATCTTCGCACACTTCCTCTGAGTAACAAAGCCTGGTGGTTGGTCCATGTCAACCTCCTCTTCAAGAATATCATTGAGAAATGTACTCTTGATGTCCAACTGATGAACTGGCCAGTGGTATGTCTCTGCTAATGACATAAGGACCCACACAGAGGCCATCTTTGCAACCAGGGAGAAGGTATCCACATAATTCAGTCTTTACACTTGTGAATAGCTATTGACAATCAATCTTACCTTTAAGCAAGTCAGAGTCCCATCTGGGTTTAACTTGACAATGTAAACCCACTTGTATCCAACGACTTTCTTCCCTGGTGGAAGTGAGACCAACACCCTAGTCTTATTCTACTGTAAGGCCATGATCTCTTCTTGCATCGTTTTAGTCCATCATGGATGAGACAGTACTTCTAATACATTCTTGGGTACCGAGTATGAGTCCAAAGAAAAAAAATGAACAAAAGGAGGATGATAGATGAGAATAAGAAAGAAAATTGGAAAGAGGATGTTGAGTACAACTACGTTTACCTTTTTGGAGTGCAATGGCGAGATCATCAGTAGTTGAAGAATCAGATAATTGTGCAGTGACATTCTCAATTGATTCTTGCACAAGACTTGGTACTGAGGCTGGCACAGGCACAACAGAAGGAACTGTTCGTCGTGTATAGACCTGAAACGAATCCTAAATCGAAGTGTGTCTTTACCAGTCACATTTTTAGATGTTGACCCACCACTGTTGATTAATGTCTTCTGATAGAATAGATAATCAAAGTCGTCCTCTGACACAGAAGAAGAATGAGACATAGAAATCCCAGGTTTAGACTCAAAAAAAGTGACATCTGCAGATAAGATATATCGGCCTATGGATGGGAAAAAAAACATTTGTAACTTTTCTGAGTGCGAGAGTAGCCACAAAATTTCTTTAAGAAACCTAAAATCAAGTTTTGACTTATGAGGACTATGATTATGGACAAAACAATGAGACCTAAAAATTTTTGGAGGCAAAGAGAACAAATCAATGTCGGGGTACAAGATGGAATATGCGATCTTATTTTCTAAGACAGAGGATGCCATGAGATTGATCAAGTAACAAGTAGTTAGAATGAACCCACCCCAAAATTCTTTTGGTACCTATCTATGAAATAGTTGAGTCTTAGCAATGTCAAGTAGTTGTCTATTCTTACGTTCTGCTATTCCATTCTGTTGGGGAGTGTAAGCACAAGAAAATTGATGCAAAATTTGTTTTTGTTCCAGAAACTGACTAAAATTAGAATCCAGATATTCTTTTGCCAGGTCTCAAAATTTAAAGCTAGAATTAATTGATTCTTTATTTCAGAATAATAAGTTTTAAAAGTAGAAAGTACCTCAGAACAAGATTTTAACAAATACAACTACGTTTCTCGAGAATAATTATCCACAAAACTAACAAAATACCTAAAACCCAATTTTGATGTTACTAGACATGGACCCTATACATATAAGTGAACTAAATCAAATGGTTTATGAATCCTTTTATTAACCCGACTAGGGTAAGACATACGATGATGCTTCCCTAGCTGATAAGGCTCACACTATAAAGATGAAACATGACCTAAAGAGGGAAAAAGAAGTTTCAACACAGGTAGAGAAGGGTGACATAATCGACAATGATAGTGAAATGTTGAAGAAGTGCTGATGCAGGCCAATTGATCGAGCGTCAACTCTAACTCATACAATCTGTTTCGCTCACACTCTGTGCCAATTGTCTTCCTTATCCCAAGCTCCTGAAATACACAATGGTCGGGAAAAAATGTCACTGTACAATTTAAAATCTTAATAATCTTGCTTACAAATAAAATCCTGAAATGGAAATGAGGTAAATAGAGAACAAATGATAAAGAAAGGGCAGAGGAGGTAGCAACAGTGCCAATATCCTGAATGGGTGTACGGGAGCCATCTGCTAATACTACAGAATTAGAGGTAAGAGTAAAAGATGACATAATACTTCGGTTCCGGGTCATGTGATTAGTCTCCTCTAAATCTATAATTCAAGTATGTGACATAGACGATGTAAGAAAAGAGACCTATCTGAGCTAGAGTGGCAGAGAAAGATGAAGGTTGTGCTTGTGTGTTCTGTTGCTGCTGAAACATCTAGAACTACTCAAATTAATGTCGTAACTCCTCGTCATCCTGAGAGGCCATATACCTTTCGCTGGTTTTCCCTTCAGTAGGGGTATGATTGTTAAAAAATAGAGAGAGTTTAAGGAAAGTGTTATCTAAGAGTGCGGTGTTCTCTGATTTCTCGCAATGTAACCGTAGTAGCAAGGGCTATATGAGTCGAATCTTCAGGGAGAGATGCGATGAAAGCTTTTCGCTAGGTCTTCTCTGTTTGAAAATTTTAAAAGAAAAGAACTAGAAAAAGTTTGTTTGGTTTTAAGAAAAGAGATTCATTTTGGCCTTTTGTACATTATAAGAAAGGTTCACAGCCTGCTAACCATCTACCACCACTAACATGCTAATATTCAATATATAATTCTTCACTTCAAATCTTAAATAGAATAATCTACCATGGAATTTACAAAATAGTCAAGTAAGACAGAAAAGACGGTAACAAAATCCTATTTGAAATAACACTAGTCAAAGTTTAACATTAAACTATCAATATATTTAATCAAGCATAGGATAATAAAACAATTGAAAAGTATTAGTAAATAATTAACTTAGTTTCCCATCCTCATGTGCCTTCAAGAACACTTGCTTTCGCAAGGCTTGGAGTAGGCATGCAAATGATTCAATTGGGTTTATCTATTAAATATTAGATGTAAATGGTGGTGATAGATTAGCAAGCAATGAAAAAGAATTAGTTACTCATGCTTGAGATTAAACAAAGCATATTTATTAAAAGAAAAGATTGCATAAAGTAAATGAGCAAGTAAATAAAAATAAGAGAATTGAGAGAAGAGTTGAACCTTTGTATTGAATTGTCACCTTTCAAGTACAATCACTCCTTCCGCACAAAATCACTCTTGATCTAAAACCTAGAAAGTAAAGACTAAAATTAGAAGAGAGAGAAAACTAAAGAAAATCTTAATCTTTGATCTTTGAGATGTATCATTTTCCTCTGCCTCTGTATCTGCATTTATAGTAGAAATCCCAGTAATCCAACGGCGCGCTGCTACACACAAAAACACTCATCCAATGACCCACAATTAGCTGCGTGTATATTTGCATATTTTTCATCACATTTTCACATTTATCTTAATAAAATTCATTATGGATTCTTCTCTTTGTTTCTAAGTCTATGGCTTGATGTGAAGAAGAGGCCCAAAATTCTAATATATTTGAGGATTCTTAGAACCAAGAAGAAGCCCAACACTTGAAGCCTAAATCTGCTGATGCTGGGAGCAAAAGTCAAAACATTAAATGCATCTACATGCCCATCATGGTATAACCAGTCCGTTCGCTTCAGTGCTGGCACACTGGCGCCAGAATGGCCACGAAACGCGGCCCAGGCCGCGTTTCCGTGGCCATCCTGGCACCACTTTGCCAGCGTCGAAGGCCATGCTCTCCACTCCATCCCCCCATGCTCCTGTGGCTATAAACACTCCCCCTGGATTTTCAGAGAGGGAGATATCTAGAGAATATGAGAGTTTATGCTAGTTTATTATTGTTTTTTCTTGTGTTTTCTTATATTCTTTCTTTATTTCTTGTATTAGATTAGCCATTAGAGTGAGAGAGAAAGAGAGAGTGAAGCTTGTATCATGAAGGTAACAATCAAATACAAGTGAAGTTCTTCCTTTACCAGATTTTTCCTTGTGTGTTTGCCGTTCTTTTACTTGCACTAGCTTAGTATGTTTACTCTCCCTTTATTTTCTCTTTTGTTTTCATTTACTATGTCTAGATAGCTTCTTTTTAGCATGGCTAACTAACTACTAACTCACTAATATCTAGTAACATGATTGACAAGCCAAATGAATCAATAAGTATCAAACTAGCCTTGTGCAAGCAAGAGCTATGATATCTTACGATGAGGGTTCTAACTCTAACTTACTAACAAGTAGACTCACTTTCATACTTCATACTTGACTAATAAGTTTTTGATGAATTATAGAATTTGTTAATATCATGAAACATAGGTTCTCTCATAGGTAGATTAGTAGAGTTAGTTGATACTATGCCTAGACGGAATGTTAATATTTTATATGTGTAGGAAACTAAGTCGGTAGGTGAAAAAGATAGAATTATAGAGCCTTAGGGTTATAAATTTTGGTATACTGGTAGAGATAGAAATCGTAATGGGGTGGGTGTAATCATAGATAAACAATTGCTTTAGAATGTAGTGGAGGTTAGGAGAAAGGGTGATAGAATTTTACTAGTTAAGCTTATTTTAGGTAGGGAGATTTTTAATGTTATTACTGTTTATGCACCACAAGTAGGAATTGATGAGTCTAGTAAGCGTCAATTTTGGGAGGATTTAGATGAGATAGTGCAAGGCATACCCATTAGAGAAAGTTTTTCATAGGCGATGACCTCAATAGGCATGTAGGAACTAGTCGTTATGAGTTTGATAGTGTATATGGAGAATTTGATTTTGGGAAAAGAAATGAACCAAGTAACTTAATTCTAGATTTTGCTTTATCCTATGATTTGATCTTAACGAATACTTGGTTTAGAAAGAGAGAGTCTCACTTGATCACTTTTAGAAGTGGATCAAGTATGAGCCAAATAGATTTCTTTTTAACTAGGAAAGTAGATAGAGGTTGTTGTATGTATTGTAAGGTAGTACTGGGTGAGAGTGTAGTAACCCAACATAAACTCTTAATTTTAAATATCCAGATTAGAATGAGATTTAGAAAGATTAAACGTAAGTTAGATCCTAAGATTAAGTGGTGATGGCTAAAAAGAAAGTAACCAAGGAGTTTTTGTAGATCGAGCAGTACATGAAGTAGAGTGGAAAGCCCAAGATGATCCCAATACAACATGGAACAAAATTGCTAGCTGCATTAAAAGAGTAGCTAAAGATTAACTTGGTGAGTCATGGGGTGGTGCTCCACCATGTAAGGATACATCATAGTGGAATGAAGAGGTAAAAGCTGCCATTAAGATCAAACGAAACTCTTACAGAGATTTAAAGAAAAATTATGATAGTGTGAGCTTTGAGAGGTATAAGCTAGCCAAGAAGGAGGCTAAGAAAGCTGTTCAGAATACAAGAGTTAAAGTGTACAAAGAAGTGTATGAGAAGTTGAACACCAAGGAGGTTGAAAAGGATATATATAGAATTGCTCAATAAGAGAAATAAAGACTAGAGACTCATGTACTGTGAGGTGTGTCAAAGATGAGGATTAGAATATTTTAGTTCGAGATGAAAAATCAAAGAAAGTTGGAGAGAGTATTTAGACAAATTGTTCAATAGTAGTTCTACTCAAGATTTAGATGATCTTACCATTCAGTGCCAAGATATGAACCATAATTATATGCACAGAATTAGCGAATCTGAAGTTAAAGAGGCCTTGAAGAGGATGAACTCAAGGAAAGCTATTGGCCCAGATGGAATTCCTATTGAGCTATGGAGATGCTTAGGAGAGGTGGGCGTGAGATGGCTGACAAACCTCTTTAACAAGATCTGGCTAACTAAAAAGATACCAAATGAGTGGAGAAAGAGTACCCTAGTACCTCTCTATAAGAACAAGGGTGATATCTAAAGTTGTTCAAACTATCGTGGAATAAAACTCATGTGTCACACCATGAAGCTTTGGGAAAGGATAATTGAACACATGTTAAGGCAGAATGTTAAAATATCAGAGGGCCAGTTTGGGTTCATGTCGGGACGATCGACGACAGATACTGTTCATTTGCTTTGTCAACTTGTAGAGAGATTTTGAGAGAGGAAGAGACATTTGCATATGGTCTTTATTGATTTAGAAAAAGCTTATGATAAGGTGCCAAGAGAGATATTATGGTGGATATTGATGAAAAAAGGAGTCCCCATCAAATATATTGACATAATTAGGGACATGTACGATAGAGTAGTGACAAATGTTAGATTTGTGGAGGCATAACAAGTGTTTTTTTCTATTACAATTAGATTACATCAAGGATCTGCGTTGAGTCCATTCTTATTTGCCATAGTGATGGATGAGCTTACTAGAGCTATTCAGGATGAGATACCTTGGTGTATGCTATTTACTGATGATATTGTCCTAATCGATGAAACGAGAGCTGGGGTAAATGCAAAATTGGAGTTATGGAGGCAAACTCTAAAAATTTGAGGTTTTAGATTAAGTAGGACCAAAACAGAGTATATGGAGTGTAAATTTAGTAAACAGGGAATCTAAAATTATAGTATTGTGATACTAGATGGTCAAGAAATATCGATGAGCAGTCATTTTAAGTAATTGGGTTCTATTTTTCAAAAGGACGAGGAGATCAATAGTGATGTCAACCATAGAATCCAAGTCGGCAGGTTGAAATGGAGGAGCGCAATAAGAGTTTTATGTGATCATAATATTTCGTTATGGCTGAAGGAAAAGTTTTATCGGACTGCTATTAGGCCAGCTTTGTTATATGGCACAGAATGTTGGGCTATAAAGAGATATCATGCCCAGAAGAGTGTAGCAGAGATGCGCATGTTTCGTTGGATGTGTGGTAACACGAGGAGAGATAAGGTGAGAAATGAGGATATTCGTACTAAGATAGGCGTAGCCTCTATAGAAGAGAAGATGAGAGAAAACCACCAACGATGATTTGATCATGTGCGACATAGATCTACAGATGCGCCAGTCCAGCGAGTAGAGCGTATCAAATTAGGGCAAGTTAAAAGAGCGCAGGGGGGACCGAAGAAAACATGGATGGAGGTAATATGACAAGATATAGAGGCTAAAGGTCTTAGTGAAGGCATATTGCTCGATAGGAATGAGTAGAGAAAGCTGATCCATGTGCCCGATCTGGCGTAATTCTCTTTTGGTTCATGTAGCCTACCCCAAATACTTGGGACAAATAGCTTAGTTGTTGTTGTTGTATAAAATTTGTTAACTCTATTTATTTTTGTAAGTTAGTGGAACTCCTATTCATACTTGCCGATACCAATAGTGCACTTGTTTCTTCCTCTATGCCTGCCTTCAATTGGATCTTGATGGAGGAATGTTCAAGTTTTGCAGTGTGAAGCAAGGTGATGGGAGGAACTTTCATTCGATTTACCATGTGAAAAGTTCTTGTACACAAGATTTGTGATTGCTTGTGATCCATTGTGAGGCTATGTCTTCAAGAAGTTAGAGGTTAGTGGGAGCACTTAGTAAAAGGTTAGCAATGCATCTTTTCCATCTCTAAAACACAAATTTCTTTTCCAACATCAAAACATTTCAAACCATTTCTACAATCTTCCTTGTTTTTCTTTCAATTCATTCTTTAAATGGAGAAAACTTTGAAACAAATAGAAGAACTGCACATCACGCTTCAATCCCCTCCCCTCCTTGTGGATACGACCCGTATAGCCACTTTGCTATTATGGTAGAATAGCTAAAAGTATATCATCGACCATCGCTCTTTTACTTATTCTTGTGCATGCTTTTTAACGATCAAATTTTGGCGTCGTTGCCAGGGAGAGGTAACAGTATTTTTATTCTTACTAAAGAGTTTTCTTTGTTTTTGTGCAGGAGGCGGAGTCAAGGGACTAATTGCTGCAGCGGACCTACACTTTGCTTTTAAAAAAGAGCATGTTTGCCATCAGAAAAGCCACACACGCGTGACTTTTCTGATTGAAGTACTCACAAAAATTTTCTGCAGGGTTGCTGAAATTGTACGCAAATTGCTTTCTGCAAATATTAGTTTCTTGTATGCCTCACCCATACACTATTAATAACTCAATAGAAATTCATTTGTTGCTAAATTGAAAACCGAATTAGACTTTTGCATTTAGAGCACGTGTCAATTTCAATTCATTTCAATTTCTGTTGAAGAGTGCTGGAGAAAGGTACGTGTGTATCTCATTTAGTATAGGACTAACATTTTGGAATGATTTATCACTTTGAGTGTTATCTTTTGTGGATATATTGTACACTTGCACAAATTAACATTAATGGTAAATCTCAATAAGAAAGATAAGGTGGGAAAGTCATTACTCTTCTTTAGCCCAAAAATCATCTCCCAGTGCACTCACCCAAGCCTAACTAAAATTTGATAGACATTGGCCTTAGGGACATCTTAGACTCATTAAGAGATTAACCGAGGGTGAAAATTATAAGAATCATCCTACAAAATTGTGTCTAAGGAAAAAGGATTAAGAGGTCAAGCCTCAAAAACTCCGTGGTTTGGCGTAATTAAGGCCCGAGGCTCACGCCCGGATACCTCCCATCGAGTTTTGCCTCTACCTGGCCAATTAGCTGGTAGGCTGATTCCTGCAACAATCTCCCCCGAGTAGTCGACCACTTAGGAATCGTCTAGGTCTAGGAACCTTAGAGTAGGCTTGGTGGTTGATTTCTTTTTCTTTATTTGTTATTTATTCTTTTCGATTGTATTGTTGACTAAACGTTGTTTGTGGTGTGCTGTATGCAAGAGTGGTTAAGAGATTCATCCATGTCTAGACTCGTCAGAAACACCTTTTTGCCACTACCTCAGAACCCAGTGATGGTCTCATTACAGGAAAGATTTTACCCTATCCGGACATCACTGCGTTCTTGCATAAAACTCACGGAAGCAAATGTAAATAATTTTGAGTTAAAACCACAGTTCATAAAACACTCTTCTGAAATTTCATGGGATGGAATCTGAGGATGCATACTTATTAAGGAATTCAAAGAAGCATGCCTAATGATGCATATTCCTCAACTAGGAGACGACGCCGTCAGGCTACGTTTCATTCCTTTTTCCCTGAAGGATCTAGAAAAGAAATGGCTGTGCAGCTTGGCTGTACAGCTTGGCTGTAGACTCTGTCACAATGTGGGAGGATTTTGACAAGATATTCTTGGAGAAATTCTACCCAATTCACAAAGTTGCGTTGATCAGAAAGAACCTCATGTAGTTCAAACAAGAATCCAACGAGCTTTTTTAAAGATACTTTGAACGATTCAAAGATATCCTGGCACAATGCCCTCACCTTAGTATAAAGAAATGGTAGCAATTTCAAGTTTTCTATGATGGATTGGACTATCAAACGAAATATTGTTGGAAACCATGTGCCAAGGAGGATTCTTGCAGAAAGACGAAAATTAGGGATGGGACCTCTTTGAAGATCTAGCCGAGAAAACAATCCAGTGGGAGCCAAGCCCCGAAAAACCTAGGAACTCACAATCCATAGCTTCTAGGGGTGGGCTCTTATCTATAGAATCGTCTAATGCTGCAGAAGCAAAGATTGCCACGCTCACGAGGAAAATTGAAGCGTTGGAGACAAAAGAACCAGCCATAGCCAACCAGATCAACCCTCCACAAATTCACAATCCGGGTTTCACGTACTACCAAGTACCAAACCATGTTTTTAAAGAGAGTCTAATATTCCAAGCTCAAGTACCACCAGAACATCTGAATGCCGCCTACACAAGGCCACAAAATAACCCCTACTCGCAAACGTACAATCCTGGATGGAGAAGTCACCCAAACTTTTCCTAGAGTCAGAACAATCCTGTGAGACCTAACTTTTCTAATAAAGGTCCTCACCAGCACCATCAACATCATTTTAAGCATCCTCCTCCTCTTTTCAAAATCCACCCACCGAACAAAAACTCAGTGAACTTGAGAAGAGTATGGAGACTTTTTTAAAGACCCACAATGCCTTCATGCAAAACACCGGATAAATGCTGAGCAACCACACACGGGCAATTTCTCGAATAGAAGTTCAAATAAGTCAGTTAGCTAGTTCCCTGAGTGAGAGACCTAAGGGTATCTTGCTTAATTAACCACTAGCCAACCCAAAGAACTCTAGTCAGATTTTTGAAGCTCAAGACTCCCAAATCAACCAGTATAATGTTGTCCACACACTCAGGTCTGGAAAGAAGGTGGATAACCAAGTTTCACAGCCAGCAACTCCAACCCTATCAAGTTGTACTTCTACCTCTACATCTAGATCGAGTTCACGTGACTCAGACAAGGACAACACAGCTAAGAAAGTCCATAAGCTTATAGCACCATTCCCAAATAGGCTTAGGAATAATAACAAGAGTATGCACATGGAGAAGATCCTTGAAATGTTCAACCAGGTCAAGTTGAATGTTTCTCTATTAAACGCTATCCAACAGGTCCCTTTCTATTCTAAATTTCTCAAGGATATGTGTACAAAGGAGAGGAAAATCAATGTGCTGAAGAAAGTGTTTCTAGCGACAAATATCAGTGAACTCTTGTCTGGTCCCATCCCGGTCAAGTACAAAAACCCCGGATGCCCCACAATTGCCTGCACGATAGGACAGATAGAGATTAATTGGGCACTCCTTGACCTGGGAGCAAGTATTAACTTGCTTTCTCTCTGTGTGTATTAACAACTTGGGTTGGGAGAACTGCGTCCAACCCGAGTAATGATTCAGATTGCTGACAGTTCCATGAAAGTTCCAAGGGGGAAATCACGGATGTCCTCATTCGGGTTAGAGATTTCATCTACCCAGTTGATTTTATTATGCTTGAAACCCAACTCGTGTCAAACCCTAGGGCTCAGACTCCTGTCATTTTAGGACGATCGTTCCTTGCCACAACCAATGCAATAATCAATTATAAAAATGGATCTATGAGATTGATATTTGGAGATATGACAAAGGAGATCAATATTTTCAACTTAGGAAAACAACCTAAAGTTTGTAAGATCAAACTTTTGAGGTTAACTACATTGAAAACTTAATAAACGAGCATGAGGAGCTCGAAAATGAATTTGAGTTGGAAGATTTTAATCTAGATGAAATTGTTGATTCTGCTATGGATTGGGCACCGAACCCCATTATGTCAACTCCTGAAACTGAATTTGCAAACCCCTCCAATGAGTCCTTCCCTTCCTTAGAATTGAAAGTTTTACCAGAACATCTTAAGTATGCATACTTAGGTGAAAATGATACTCTCCCAGTTATAATCGCATTCCATTTGACTGGGGAACATAAAGAAAGCTTGATGTCTATTTTGAGAAAAGAAAAGAAAGCAATTGGATGGACCATGGGTGACATTAAGGGGATAAGTCCAGCAATTGTGCAACAACGTATACATTTGAACGATGATGCGACTCCCAAAAGGGACCCACATCATAGGCTTAACCCCATCATGTAAGACGCCGTGAAAACAAAAATTCTAAAACTTTTGGACAATGGAATCATTTATCCCATCTCCGATAGCCAATGGGTAAGCCCTATCCACACTGTCCCTAAGAAAGCTGGCCTTACAGTGGTAGAGAACGGAAATAAGGAATTAGTGCAAACACGATTACCAACAAAAATTTGTGTTTGTATCGATTATCGAAAATTGAACGCTGCCACTCATAAAGACCATTTTCCCTTGCCGTTCATCGATCAAATGTTGGAAAGTTTGGCTGGCCATGAGTACTACTGCTTCTTGGATGGGTACTCAGGATATAATCAGATCCCTATCGCTTTAGAGGATCAAGAGAAGACATTCACATGCCCATTCGAAACTTTCACTTACAGACGTATGCCCTTTGGATTGTGCAATGCTCCGGCTACATTCCAACGGTGCATGCTAAGTCTCTTTTCTGATATGGTAGAACAATTTTTTAAGGTCTTCAGGGATGATTTCTCCATCTATGGAGATTCTTTTGATCAATGTCTTCATCACCTAGAGTTGGTTCTTTAGAGATGTAAGGAGAAGAATCTAACTCTAAACTGGGAGAACTGCCATTTCATGGTGAGACAAGGTATTGTCCTCGGCCATGAAATTTCAAGAAGGGAGATTTAAGTTGACAAGGCGAGGATCGAAGTAATGGATAAACTTCCTGTCCCCAAGTGCGTAAGAGACATTCATTCATTCTTAGGACACGCAAGATTTTACTAATGGTTCATCAAGAACTTTAGCAAGATTGCTAGACCATTGAACAACTTGCTTACTAAAGACGTGCCCTCAACTTTAACAATAAGTGTTTCTGCTCATGGGAAAGACTGAAGAAAGAACTCATCTCTGCGCCCATCATTTAGGTCCAGATTGGACGTAACCATTTGAAATCACGTGCGATGCCTCTGATTTTGCTATCGGTACTGTCCTAGGGCAGCGCATCAACAATAAGCAGCATGTGATTTATTACTCAAGTAGGACCCTGACTAACGACCAATAGAAATTCACCACGACCGAGAAGGAATTCTTGATCGTTATCTTCGCGTTAGAGAAGTTCTGTCCATACTTACTGGGATCCAAGACTACGATTTTTAAGGATCACTCCGCGTTGAAGCACCTCATGACCAAGAAGGAGGCTAAAGCCCAACTTATTTGATAGATCTTTCTACTTCAAGAATTCAACCTAGAGATCCGTGACAAGAAAGGTGTGGAAAATGTTGTAGCCGACCACTTGTCAAGAATTCCTAATATACCTGTAGAACAAACTCCGATCAATGAGGATTTCCCAGATGAGCACATTCTCGCCATTTTTAAAGAACCCTGGTACGCGGATATTGTCAATTATCTGGTCACCGGACAATTATCCGCTGAATGGACAAAGCAGAACAAGTATCACATCTTTGTCCAGGTTTGGTATTTCTTCTACGTAGAATCGTATCTCTTCAAGTATTGTCCTGACCAGATCATTCGGCAATGTGTATCAGAGGAGGAACAAAGGAGCGTGCTCAATTTCTGCCACGAGCTTGCATGTGGAGGACACTTCGATCCCTGTAAATCCGCAGAGAAAGTCTTACAAAGTGGGTTTTACTGGCCCACTTTATTCAAAGACTACTTCCATTTTTGCAAGTCATGTGCAAACTGTCAAAAGACTGGGAAGATTTCGAGGCGAGACCTGATGGCCCTAAACTTGATTCTCGAAGTCAAAATTTTTGATATTTAGGGCATCGATTTCATTGGACCATTTTCAAATTCATTTGGTAACTAGTTAATCTTGGTTGAAGTGGATTACGTCTCCAGATGGGTAGAAGCCGCGCTTATCAAGACCAATGACAACAAAGTGGCTGTCAAATTCTCAAGGAAAATATCTTCTCCCATTTCGGTACCCCGCGAGCAATAATTAGTGATAATGGGTCACATTTTTGCAATAAGGTTTTTGAAGCCCTAATGTGAAAATATTCCATCAATCACAAATTATCCACCTTGTATCATCCCCAAACGAATGGGCAAGTTGAAGTGATAAATTGGCAAATCAAGCTAATTTTGGAGAAACGGTAGGACAAAATCGAAAAGAATAGTCGGTCAAGCTGATAAATGCTTTGTGGGCTTACCAGACTGCTTTTAAGACCGTCCTGAGTATGTCTCCATACAGAGTTATATTCGAAAAAGCCTGCCATCTGCCTGTAGAATTAGAACACCGAGCTCTATGGGCCATAAAGCAATTAAACTTTGATTTGACTAGAGCCAGAGAATCAAAAAAACTACAGATCTCAAAATTGAAAGAAATACGAAATGAAGCTTATGATAATGCACGAATCACAAAGGGTATAATGAAAATTTTCATGACCAAATCATCAACCGAAAAAATTTTGTCCCTGGGCAAAAAGTTTTGCTCTACAATTCGAGGCGTCACATCTTGCGGGGAAACTCAAGAATCGTTGGTCGGGACTGTTCATTATACGTACAGTTTCACCACACGGTGTGTTAGTAATCGTTGATCCACAGAGTGGTGAGGAGATGAAAGTTAACAGAGAAAAATTAAAACCATTTCTACCACTGAGCCCGAGTCACAAGATGAAAATGTTCTGGGTCATTTAGACCCATCGTACAAGTGACTATATCCCACCACAAACCACAAGTTGAAAAAAAAGTGTAAATAAATTAACATTAGGAGTTTTTTGTAAATTATCATAATTTTTTGTATATCTTTCCTTGCACCTGTTTATTGCATTTGCATTCATAAATCATCTATTGAGGATAATGCATTCGATAAGTGTGGAGAGGAGTACTAACATATGATTTTTTTTTTTGTTCTTTTTCATTTTTAGTATTTCTTTTTCTTCTTTTTCCCCAAAAAAACTTAAAGTAGTAGAGAATTTTTGATAGTCTTTTTGTAAAAATACAAAATAGTTATAAGGATTAAGGAAACCCAAGTTAAAAATTCTTTAGTTTAGCCTGAATAAAAGAATTTGGTTGGTTTGATAGTTTAGGAGGAATTAGAAAAATAACTCATTTCTTTACTGTTGCCGTAGTAAATATGCATTGGCTATACACATACTCTTGAAATTTATAAACAAAGACTCGAAGTGCCATACCAAAAAAAAGTGTATATATATATATAGTTATAATCCCAATTAAGATGGATAATTGTGCCTTAAGAAGCATGATTATTCATGCTTATAAAAATAAACCTTAGTTTCATGGCCTAGTTTACTTGAGTATTTAACCCTAGGGGTGTTTTCTCACTTGGTGCCCTAAGACCGCCTGGTTTGAGAGTTATCAGTGAAAAACTCGTTATACAAGTAAATTAGAAAGCCTAAAAAAATTAAAGGCAAAAGGGTAAATAAAAAAACACTAATAAATTTTGTGGCATTAGAGTTTGAGTTAAAAAATTCTAAGTAAATTATCACTTCACACAATGTATATTATTTAAGGAAAAAAATAAAAGAATGAGTTTGAAGTACAAAATTCCTCTGAAATTTAAATAAAAATCATATTCTTGCATGAAGATCAAAGTATAGGAAGGACTAATACGGGTTAGACCTAATGCTTATAATTATTTAGCTATTTTACTAAAGAGATTAAAAATCCTTTTCTACTTTAAGAAGAATTTTTCAAAAAAAAAAAAAAACAACTAACATTTTCATTCTTTTCTTAGATTTTGTAACGGTCCCAGTATTCTAAAATCCTCAATTTACATAATATTCATTTAAACCGATCGATTATTATAATCATTTTCAAATTCTTAAAAATTCAGCAGCACCTCCTTTGTAATTACTGGTCGGATATGATATCCAATACAAATACGATAATTTCGGCTAACATCAGCCTACTTATTCTCAATCCAATCATATAACTGAACTTAAAAATCATCCAGGCAATCATGAAGATGTTTCGGCTTGACATCGCCTACTTATAGAGAAACATCATAATATAAGCTTGAGAATACCCCTTTCAGCATCCATAGAAATTCAGAAATGATAAATTTTTAACTTGTCATGATCGTCACATTGAAAATACACTCCTTGATATCACAACCCAATAAACGTATCTCAATGCCAACCTGAAAGATTCTACTATAACAATTTTCTATATATATATAAGATTATCCATCTATCCCACAACCAACATATAACATCTACAAGCACAATTATTCCAGAAGTACAAAATGAAGGTTATAAAAAGTTTAGATTGATTAAGAACGAATCCTGCGCAGCATAAACCAGAACCCTGCCTCAAAGCAACCTGCAATAAACCAGTCTGAGGGAGAGTAAGCTTGACAACTCAATGAGTAAAGTAGGAATAAATCAGGAAATGATAATATATTAATGAGAAGCATGAATATTCAAGTAATAAGAAAAATCTGAAAAAGTAAGAAGACAAAGAATAAAAAATATCCCATGGTTTAACAATCAAGACCCTGGTCTAAAATCTCTGGGGACAATCAGACTCTTATGATCGTAGTTTCCTGATTCCTTTCTTGGATTTTTATCTTTTCGTGTGATAAGATTTATGAGTTATATAAAATAAATTTTTGTTTAGCTGTTTGAACTCGTCTTATGTATACATAGCATGTGTTACTCACGTGTCTTATTTCCACACTATAATACACCAATGACGATAGTTAAGTCATACGCATAGTTTATGCATTCAGATAACACATACATCACAAGACATACTTGTATAACATATAATCATATCATACTTTTCATATTACAATATCACATCACACTTCAAGTAATGCATGAATTAACATGTACACTTTCACACATCATATAATATTTCATTATCTCTTATAATAAGGCAGAATTTCACAGTCCTACATCAAGGACAAACATACAATACCATTCATTATGAATAAGCACATTTTTTACTTTATGAAACACGGTCCATCCCATACCCCATCTTCGCACCCACAGGCTCCCGCCGGCCCCTTCCTTCAAATAACAACACACAATGTCATTTTCCGTCTTCACACCTATCAGCTTCCGCTGGCCCCTTCCTTCGAAATATATGTTTATATACTTTTATGACAACAATACCGTCCACCCCCTTCCACCAGCTCCCACCGGCCCCTTCCTTCGCAATATATATATATATATATATATATATATATATATATATATATATATATATATATATATATATATATCTAAACCCCACATGTACGTACAATACTATATACAAACCAAAATGTTACACACTATCCTGTTCATATATATTTTTGAGTTTATTTATATTAAGTTCAGCTTATCCAGTCTTTCACTCCAATTCTCAAATATGTACCAGACACATACAATTAATTTTATCCAGAATATGATCAACAACACAAATAACAAACATACCCAATATGTACATACTAGATCATACACACATACAATACACATAAAATCAATTATCAACCTTTTCTAATTATGCAACATAATATATGAAATCATACATCAACAATTATACAAATCACTAATAGTAACAATCTATTAATCATTCATATTCATATGTTATTAAGGAAATTCTTAAGGGGATGCTTACAATACTGTAAAGTCACATGGATTATTATACTAAACATGTATTGCCATTCATATATATGCAACGCTATTTTATATATATCACTCGTTATGCCAAAAGGAAGCAACTTTTCATGATTTTTTCTCTCAATTTATCAATTTGGGTTCCCAATATTATATATTTAAAATTCATTGAAAAATCAATTTAAAAACTTATATTATTTCAGTGAGTTTGTTTGTAACCACTCTCTAGATTGGAGTTCAAAAAAGAGAGAGAATGGTTAAACGGTTCAGAATAGATTCATATTTATTGCAATACTTATGAGAAAAGATGTGTTTCATTCTAAGCTTGCCTTACTATACCTTTCATGGTGACTATAATCCAATATTGGTTCAGCGTTTAATACTCCCGAGACTACCCGTGTTTAGTGTAAATACCAATTTACCGCAATAGACAATCTCTTAAAAATAAGGTGGTGAAACTACCCCTTTTTCCTTATAAAGCTGTATATGTGTATATATAATATGGGTACTTTCTACGTGACACCCTAAATAGATTTTGAATTTGTCTATAGAAAGTAGAATAATTTAAAACGTCACAATTACTGTTTAACCCATGGCGTATTGCAAGACATCATACTCAATAAATGAAAGGGGACATAATAAGAATTGATAAGATGTAATACATATGATTGGAAGTCATTATTTCAAGTATGTCTTAAGTTTAGTAACTTTATGGGACATACACTATTTGTATGCAATAGTATTACTTGCTCAAAGAGCCTGGCTAGACGGATAGATAAGTTGAGACTTAAGGAGAGGAGAAAAATTTCTTATATACTTGTTAATTGAAATATAACTTTCTTGATTTAACGTATAATTTAATAAGACTTAATAATCCGTTATTACTTAAATTTCTTTGATACAATGTAACTACTGTGATCGCAACCAAGATTATATATATATATATATATATATATATATATATATATATATATATATATATATATATATATATATATATATATATATAAGTCCTCACTTATTCATGAATTGAGTTGAAACTGTTTGGATTTCCGCCAATATCGATCTTGAGACTACAGATCCTATCATTCTGATTTTCAAATTTTGATATCACACCAATGAAATCTTTCTTTTCAATTAATGTTCAGGTTCACTCATCTATTAGTCTACTGTCAGTATAATTTAGTGTTGACTGTTAACTTGTCCAATTATTAGTTAGTTAAAATTGATAGGACTATAATCTTCACAAGTAACTTCCGGCGTTTCATGATTTTTTTTCCACTGACTAATTGTCAATAAAAATTTCTATTCATAGTCAAATTTACTAGACCATTAGAAGGGGTTATATGTTAGGGCGAAAATGTCTTTTGGAGCTCATAACACAATAATTCCCTATTGTCAGTAAGGCTAAAAGAAAATTTAAGTCTGAGAATAATTGTCAACACACCAAGTGTATATGCAACACCGTTAATGAGACATTATTATAAAGGGTTAATACTTTAATAAATAATTATGATATAACCGCATTTATAACATGCGTTACTAAAAGAAATGTGTTTAGTTCTAGGCTCAGCACAACATGCTTGTATATAAAATTCCAATAAATTCGCATAGATCCCACCTAAATATAAATTCATCAGATTTGCCCCCCTAACAATTGAAAATGTTTTTATCATAACTCCTCTTTTGATATAAGAATAAGACACGGAGACTTTCATTAGAAATTAGACTTACTGTTCTTTTTAACGATATATTATATGACCAGCTTAATTCGCATGAACAACCCTAATAAACAGAAAGTTTTCTAGACATTCAAAAATTCTGCAACTCGGTATCTTCGACTAGTTTGTCATGTTTCAGCGATAATTTCTAACACAGACCTTTCATTCGGACACCGCAAGAGGCGTTGGAAAGTAGACTCGATTTTTTTTTCAAGGCTATATTACATGACCTATTTCATTCCAAATACCCATATGAAAGAAACACCAAGTTTCAGATTTCAGATCTAGACAGACTTTAACAGCTTTGTACTACTATTTCAAAAGTGCTTCGAATTAAGAATTTCTCAACTTTCCCTCTTTACCTTTTCACCTTAATTGGATCATAAGTAAGCTATGAACTTAAGTATTTAAAATTTTGATCATGAGCAAATTTCATATGAACATTCATAATTCTAACATAACTTAATTTACCCTTATCCTCTCTTTAAACCACCTTCAACTTCATCGTTTAACCCATATCATAAAATTTTCTTTTTATCTCACTAACATCACAAAAAATCAGATTTTGATTTAGTTTCATAGTGATTATGTAAGAATGGCAAGAGGCTCAACCATCACAAGTGTAAGAAGCTCCAAGAATTTCAATCTACATTAATGGTTAGGAGGGGTTTATAAACTTGATCACACCCATAATTCTATTAAGGATGGAATTCAATTTAAGAAGGAACAACATTGATCAAGAATTAATTTCACCTATCACTCAATTAAAATTTCATCACCCTGAAAGCAAGATATGAGATTGAAATTTCAAGGTTTGAGATTTAAACCCAAATCTGAAAATTTATATAGTATACTCTACAATGCAACATTTCTATCCATCAATTATATGCAATTGGATTAACCCATTAATCTCAAGATCAAAATTAGGCCACTACAAACTTTAATAAGTCATGAAATTTCAAAGAAAATTAGGATGAATAGATTAAGGAAAAGTCTACTCAAAACTAAGAGATCAAGATCTATGAATCACAAGAGATGAAGATTTGAGAAATGAGAAAAAGAAAGAAGAAACCCACTCACCTCCACCTCCGAACTCCGGCCGGCCGCCGCCTGGCCGGCCGCCCCCTGGCCTGCGCGCGCGTGGATCTAGACCCAAGGGAGGAGAGAGAGAGGAGGAGAAGAGAGAAAAAGAAGGGGAGAGAAATAGAGAGAGTGAGGAATAGAGAGGAGGTTGGATCTTTGGGTTTCTAGGTTTTTGCCATGGAGGAATCTTTTCTAGGAAGAGAATGAAGAGATGAATTCTCCATGGACTCTTTTAAGATCCATACTCCCATCTAATTTTACAAGTTTGCCATGGCTTATTTCATCCAAGTGTCCAATTCCCAAATCAAGAAGATCTAGGCCCTTCATCTCTCCTCCCATGCACACCTACTCTCTCCACTAACAAAAAAAATATAAATTTCTCATGGTTATGTTTTCTTGATAAATACACATATTTCATGTATAATACTAGTATATCTATACATTGATGTACTATGTGCACAATAACTATGATGTATGTATATTCATACATACCACTCAAAATTCCCAAAAATTATTAAAATTAATTACATCCCCAATTAATCAATATCAAATTTTTTTCTCATATTTTATATAGTCTTAGTAACCCAAGATTTATATTATTAAATTAGGGTTAATAATCTGGGGTGTTACAGATTTTGTGGGTGCAATCCGCTGAAAACCCTCAGGAGATAAAATTCCTCCTCTAGGGGAAGCCTAGAGGTTTAAAGGCTTGTTGCACACGCTCAGTGCAATCACGTCACCTGCGAAATTGGTATAATAAACTTTCTTAGTTTAGCTTTCTAGTTTCTTTTGTTTTGCTCAGGGACGAGCAAAAGATAAGTGTAGGGGGTGTGATTAGTACATATATTTGCATATTTTTCATCATATTTTCACATTTATCTTAATAAAATTCTGTTTATTAATGGGTTCTTCTCCTTGTTTCTAGGTCCATGGCTTGAGGTGAAGAAGAGGCCGCGTTTTCGCGACCATTCTGGTGCCAGCCTGCCAGCGCCGAAGGTCATGTTCTCCACTCCTTCCCCCATGCTCCTGTGGCTATATATACCCCCTGGATTTCCAGAGAGGGAGATATCTAGATAATAGGAGAATTTATGCTAGTTTGTTGTTATATTTTCTTGTATTCTCTCTTTGTTTCTTATATTAGATTAGCCATTAGAGAGAGAGAGAGAGAGAGAGAGAGAGAGAGAGTGAAGCTGTATCTTAAAGGTGACAATCAAATACAAGTAAAGTTCCTCCTTTATCATATTTTTCCTTGTGTGTTTACCTTGCTTTTACTTGCACTAGCTTAGTATGTTTACTCTCCATTTATCTTCTCTTTTGTTTTTTCATTTACTATGTCTAACTAACTTCTTTTAGCATAGCTAACGAACTACTAACCCACTAATCTCTTATAACTTGATTGACAACCTAAATGAATCAATAAGTATCAAACTAGCCTTACAGAAACAAAAGCCATGATATTTTACGATGATGGTTCTAACTCTAACGTACTAACAAGTAGACTTACTTTCATACTCTATGCTTGACTTATAAGTTTTTTTGATGATTTATAGAATATGTTAACTCTACTTATTTTTGTAAGTTAGTGGAACTCTCATTCATCCTTACCGATACCAATAGTGCACTTATTTCTACCTCCATGCTCGTCTTTAATTGGATCTGGATGGAGGAATGTTTAAGTTTTGTTGTGTGAAGTAAGGTGATGGGAGAAACTTTCATTCGATTTATCACGTGAAAAGTTATTGCACACAAAGTTTGTGATTGTTTATGATTCATTGTGAGGCTATGTCTTCAAGAAGTTAGAGGTTAGTGGGAGCATTTAGTAGAAGATTAGCCCATGCATCTTTTCCATCTCTAAAACATAAAACATTTTTCCAACAACAAAATATTTCAAACTATTTCTACAATCTTTCTTGTTCTTTCAATTCAATCTTTAAACAGAAAAAACTTTGAAACGAATAGAAGAACTGCACATCATACTTCTATCGCCTCACCTCCTCGTGGATACGACCCGTATAGCAACTTTCCTATTGCAGTAGAATCGCTAACGTTACAACATCGAGCATTACTCTTTTACTTATTCTTGTGCATGTATTTTAGCAATCACCGCGTTTTTGCGGCTTTTCAGGAGAAACCACGACATTTTATCCTCTAATGAGGCTTCATTTTTTTTGTATGACTTCATCTCGTCTATTCATTAATAGGTATATTCTCAGAATCTTTATTTAAACTGTGAATATTCTTAAAATATTTTTTTATCCTTAACTTGGAGAACAAGTAATTAACAATTTTGAATTTATCTTAATTCTCCTCCTTATCTTCAATTAAGATTGACTTTATCTCTAAATTTCATTGGACTTTTGGACTTTTTGGACTTCTTTGGGATTTTTTCTTTTTTTTTCTTATTTATGGAGGCCTGCACATCACTAAGCAAAAATAGAATTACATAGTAATGTTTTATTAAAAATAAATGAGAGAATATGGTGTTAAATATGCTAAATTGATGATTAATCACACCCCACACCTATCTTTTGCTCGTCTTCGAGTAAAATAAATGAGAAGAAACACTAAACTAACCTAACCTAATCTCACTTTCGTTGAAATCACGATTACACTTAGCACGCACAGCAAGCCGTTAAACCTCTAGGTTACCCCTAGAGGACGTCTTGTGAGGGTTTTCAGTGAATTGCACCCACAAAATCCATAAAAGGAAAAAAAATAAAGTGTTAGTATTTTCGAAAACACATTTTGAAAAAGATAGAAAATATTTTAAATATTTTAAAAAAATCAAGCAATCTATAAGTCTTAAGATCACCAAACTATTCATTCCTACACTTAGTCTTAATGCAAAAATTTGTTATCAATCTAGGAAAGGATTCAAACTGTATTTCTCATCTAGTCTATTAGTTACCCCAAATCATATGCACCTTTGTGACCGTGAATGTTTGATTAAGGATTTTTCAACTCAACTCTTAATGCCTAATTTTTTTTTTTTATGATGGTAATATCCCTTAGTCTTATTGGGCTTTTTAATCTGCCCATGTAATGAGCCTTAGGTCTGTGACTCCAAACCAGAAGGTCTTAGGGCACTGGGTGAGAAAACACCTCTAGGACTTAAAAACTCAAGCAAATAAGGCTACAAAACTAAAGATTTTATTTGATGATATAAATAACTTTTAGGCATGAATACTTATGCTTTATGAGGCACAACTATCAAGCTTAATCAAATGATTATTGATATATATATATATTTATTTTTTTAAGGCATAAGAATCTTTGTTTCGAATCCTAAGTGTGTAAGTGTATAAAGTATGCATATTTCATCAAGGTAAAAATCAAGACTAAATTACTTTTACAATTTTTTCTCTTAACCCTTGAAATCAAACAAATAATCTTATTTTAATCAAGTATAAGAAATTCTAATTATGATTTCCCTATTCCTTAAAATTAACTTAATTTCTTACAAAAATAGGTCAAAACATTGTTTCTCATTTCAAAAATATTTTTTAGAGATTTATATTTTTTATGTTAGTAAAAACCTATGTTAGTATGTTAGTAAACCCTCCCTAACACCTATCTCATACATTGTCCCCAATGTATGAATGAAATGCATAAATGCTTAAAAGAAACAAGAGGGAAGGAAAAATGTTATCTCAAGGTGGTGGTTACAGTGGTGACCGGATTAATGCAAGCGTTGCTGCTCAATCTAAATCATGTGGTGGTTGGTGAAACCCATCTTTGACCACTTTTCTATTTACATTTTTATTATCCCCAATATGAATAGGATCGCGCAAAATCCTAATATAAAAATTATCCCAATTATATGACCAATCTTGAAATATCATCTCGAAATTATATTGTCTAACACCTTGATCCAATAAAAGAATGTGATTTGGTGAAACGGTTGATTTGAACTCAAGAGTGAAAGGTGAAGGAACCAATACTAACTCGACTAACTAAACTAAAAAGACTCACAAACTAAAAAAATAAAACAAATATATACATATGTACAACCCCCCACCTAGATCTTTCTAGGTATATTCCCTCGAGCTCGCTTCCCATCATTCCAATGGGTTCTCTTCATAGGACAGATTGGAGATGTTAACCTCTTTGTCATCTTAGCTCTCATCCTCTCTAATTTGTTCTTCACTTTTCTCAACCTCTTCCTACTCTTCTTCCCACTTCTGCTCATTACAAATTTATCATCATTACTCATCTTAATTGGGACGTCCACAACATTAATGCCTAGAAATTTGAGCTCATCCTTGAACATCATCTCAACACTTAGATCAACAATTTTCTTTGAAGGTCTGTAACTAACCAAAGCATCCCTCATTGATTCATCCAAACACATGAGTTCATTTTCAAATAGATTTTCAAAGCTTCAGTCAATTAGAGATTCTTGAATTATATTTCCAAACGATTGATCATTGATTGGCTCATCGAAAGTGAAGATACTCAAATCCAGTTTTTTCCTAAAAGAGAACTCTAAACTTAAGATTCTCAATGCATGTTTTCTCATCACTATAATTGCACTCATCAAGAAACAGAGGCTCATTATTCATTAAGGCATCCTCACATTTTTAACAGTGTGCTCTATTTTCTCCATATGATTGGATGAAATTTTCTGCTCCTTAATACTTGTCTTTTTAGAAAATTCATTCTCATATTTCTTTTGAAGTAAAGTTCATCCTCATCACGTTCATCCTCACAATAAGATTCAACTTTCTCCATATGGGGTGTACATGTGGCCAAATAATATCTAATCACTTCATCCAGATACCAAGGATCATTATCACATTTGCACACTTCATGCACATGTACAACTTCTTCAACAGGCTTCTCATATTCAAGCTCTTCAATTAGATTCAAGTGAAATGATGGAGTGGACTCGAAGGGCATCTCAATGGAATGAATAGACATGTTAATATCATCAATTTTCTCGTCAGATCTCAAAGCGTTAAATTTATTTGCTTCATGAAAACAAATATGCTCTAGAATTGAAGAAGTTGGCTCAGGAGCAGATTGAGTAGACAAGGAATCCTTCTTTTGCCCACTAATTAACTTGCTTGCTGTCATATCTAGGCGGGCCAAGATTTGAGCATTGGTACTGAGAAATCATAGTGTTGGTTGCATGTCCTTATGGTTACTATTTAATTCAAATTGTGGAGGTGATGGGTCAATGGGGGACCAATTGGATTGAAAATTTGTATATGATTGGTCCCATGATGAATAAGAATAATTTCAACACCACAAATTCAAATTTGATGCATAGGGTTCGCTCCTAGGTCCTTGAAAAATCGGGTTGAATTGATTTTGACCTAGTCCTAACAAATACCCTATCGAAGGACACTATTCTGAAGGATGAGATGAATTATAGCAGTAATTTTAAAAGATGGGATAGTGGGTTGGATGTAATCATGAAAGTTCAGAAGAGATATTGGTGGATGGAAAGGTGTGTGTGGCCTATAAAATGTATCGTAACCAAATGAATTTGGATAGGCCATGGGGAAAGGATTTTTTTTTTTGGTGGTGAACTGTTTAACCTAGATGTAACTGAGTCTCTCGACCATACTTGCATGCAATACCACAAACACAATGACCAATCAGTAACAAAAAAGAAAAAAAATTAACCAAGCATGTTAGAATAATAACGTATTGTTCCCTCCCTGGAAACGATGCCAAAATTTGGTTGTAAAAAAAACAGAGAGAGTTTAAGGAAAGTGTTCTCTGAGTGTGCAGTGTTCTCTCATTTCTCGCAATATAACCATGGTATCAAGGACTATACGGGTCGAATCTTCAGGGTGAGATGTGATGGAAGCTTTTCGGTACAGTCTTCTCTATTTGAGAAACTTAAAAGCAAAAACCTATAAAATGTTTGTTTGATTTTAAGAATAGAGATTCATTTTGGTCTTTTGTTGATTATAAGAAAGGTTCACAGCCTGCTAATCATCTACCACCACTAACTTGCTAATATTCAATAGATAATTCTTTACTTTGAATCTTAAACAAAATAATCAACCTTGAAGTTTACACAATAGTCAAGTAAGACAGATAAGATGGTAACAAAATATTATTTGAAATAACACTAGTCAAAGTTTAACATTAAACTATCAAAATATTTAATCAAGCATAGGATTAGAAAAACAATTGAAAAGTATTAGCAAATAATTAACTTAGTTTTCCATCCTCATGTGCCTTCAAGAATACTTGCTTTCGTAAAGCTTGGAATAGGCATGCAAATGATTCAATTAGGGTTATCTATTAAATATTAGATGTTAATGGTGGTGATAGATTAGCAAGCAATGAAAAAGAATTAGTTACACATGCTTGAGATTAAACAAAGCATATTTATTAAAAGAAAAGATTAAATACAGTAAATGTGCAAGTAGATAAAAATAAGAGAATTGAGAGAAGAGTTAAACCTTTGTATTGAATTTTCATCTTTCAAGTACAATCGCTCCTTCATTCTCACAAAATCACACTTGATTTAAAACCTAGAAAGTAAAGACTAAAATTCAAAAGAGAGAAAACAAAAGAAAACTCTAATCTTTGATCTCTGAGATGGATCATTTTCCTCTGCCTCTGTATCTGTATTTATAGTAGAAATCCCAGTGATCCAACAACGCATAGCTACACACGAAAACGCTCACCCAATGGCCCATAATTAGTCGTGTTTTCGTGGCTTTTTAGGAGAAATCGCGGCATTTTATTCTCTGATGAGGCTTCATTTTTCTGTATGACTTCATCTCATCCGTTCTTCAATTGGTATTTTCTCAGAATTTGTAACGCCCCGATCCCACGGATACGGGGACGTCACTGCGACGTATATACGCAGGTCAGAAAGTGCCCCCACGTATATACGCTAAGCAATAAGTACAACAAGAATCAGAGTACACGACTAAGCGTGGTATCCATACATATGCCAACTGAAAAGTACAACTACAAAGCTATCACAGGATATGATAAAGTATTACACGTTACATGTGTATTACATCACAACCAAGTCCAAAAGTAAGATTTACAATATAAACACAAAAAAGCTCACGAGGTGGATGAAGATCCCGTGAGTCAAGATGAGAAGACTGGCACGAAGAACAGGAACTAATCTGCCTGCTCACTAAAGAAAGCTTGATCCTCTGTGGATGGCTCCACTTCGATCCAAGCTTCGGAACCTGAACATACAAATCCAAGGGAGTCAGGACCTCCCAACAATGAACAGGCTACATCCAAATGGCTAAAAGACAAGAATATGAGAGTTAGAACAGTATAATAAATACAAATCAACAAGTAATGGAAGCATAAAGAGTAAAAGTCCGAATAAAATAGATCCACAGTTAACGTCTTATTATTATTACTTGTCTTACTATGATATCTAGCTATGTGACCCAGCGTCCCAGCGCACATAGATCCATATCCTAGTAAAGCAAGGTTGTTATTAGAAACCAGCGGTTGTATCGACGAACTATGTTTACAGTGGATCCCGTACATGCCCGGGATAACGGTCCAGGATTGTTCCGTTGCTTGGTGACGGAAGCCAGCCGCTAGGCTAACAGGAGGGACTTATGTATGCCCTTATCATGATGGTACCAGTAAGGAGGGAGCAAGCACTCCCCTCGGTCCCCTGGTGGCCCACAGGTCAGACCGGAACATGAGTTGCACAACATTCCTAAAACCACTGTAAACACGAACACATATCGATATCCGCATGTTTTCCCCCGACCCAATATAAGTTGGTCCATTTTATACAAAAGTCAAGTGTATCATGCTTGGTTCAAGTGATGGCATGATAAGTGGTGATATCCATTTATTAACAAGTTATGGAATGAGACTACACAATAATAAGTCATGAAGTAACAAGAAGTAATGTCCATCAAGTAACATGTCATGAAGTACCAGTTATGAAGCATAAACAAGGATAATATAACACATATGTATCAAGGGTAAGATCCAATTTCAGAAAAGAAATCAACTATAATAAACAGCCTAAATTAGTCGACTAGGTGGAAGGGTTAGTCGACTAATAGTGGTCTCTAGTCGACTAACAGTCTGAATTAGTCGACTAAAACTGGGTTCCAGAGAGTTGGATTCTGGCTTCAGGAAAAGTTAGTCGACTAGGTGGAAAGGGTAGTCGACTAACAGTGACTACAAGTCGACTAACAGATACTTAAGTCGACTAAATCAGGGATACAGAGAGTTGATGTTTTATTTCAGGAAAAAGTAGTCGACTAGGGAGGAATGGTTAGTCGACTAATAGTGGTTTCTAGTCGACTAACAGTCTGGATTAGTCGACTAAAACTGTGTTCTAGAAAAGGTTACGTTTCAAAAATAGATGGGTTAGTCGACTAATTCCTAGGTCAAGTCGACTAATCGTGGGAAAACAGAGTGCAGGACAGAATTTCTGATGGTTGTGTTTGATGGTCCAAAAACATGATTTTGAAGGCATAAGCATACATGAATTGTAACCACCAGTATATTAGAAATTGAACAAGTCTTGGTGAGTAAAAATACTCACTTTGAATGGTTAAATCGAGGCTTTACGAGTTCCGAAAAGATCGTAGTCGACGATATCACCAACTTGATCCTTGGCGATATTGCGGACGATCCCAATCCAAAGAAGTGGTGGTTGCTTGAGATGGAGAAGATGACCTAGGTGATGTTTTGGAAGTAGGTGGTTGAGGTTGAGATGGAGGAGGAGATGGTGAAGGCTAATTCTTTGTTGAAGTGAAGAAAAGAGTAATAGAAATGTAAAGGAAAGTTTATATAGGATTTTGATTTTGAGAAGGAGATGCAATTTATGTAGAAGAGAGGGGGCTTTTTGCAAATAGGGGAGGGGATGAGTGTCCCTCTTCTTGGCCACTTGGCCGGCCATGGGGGAGAGAGAGAGAGAGAGAGAGAGAGAGAGAGAGAGAGAGGCATTAATGAGGGAGTTGGTGGAAGTGAGTGGAGGTTGTAATTTTGGAAAAAATTGGAATTTTGGAAAATGGAAAAGCTTGTGGTTGTGGAGGAAGGAAGAAAATTAAGAAAAAGGAAAAAGGAAAAGAAATTATAAATGAAGATATTTTCTCTTGGATTTAAAAATGAAAAGACAAATTCCCGGGTTTAAGTCGAGGATGCGGAAAATACCGAAATCGTCCGAAATTCAAGTATTTCGGAACGACCCGAAAATTTTACCAAAAATCAAGAATAATATTTTAAGACTCATGGTGAAATTCGTTTGAAGAAATAATTTATAGTTTTAAAACTAAAAATCCCGGAATCAGTTATCTACCGACTCCGTTGGAATTTTCATAAATTCATAAATTCTCAGAAAAAGTATTTAGATAGAAAATATGATTCTAAGAAATAAAGTCTAAAGGACCTTCTAGAAATTCCTAACTGTTTGTGAATTAAAAATCCGAGAATCGATCAGCGGCACTGGTCGACACCGGTTTTGAAAATATTTAATTAAATTCAGGAAAATTCCAGAAAATCATAGAAAATATATAATATTGGAAAATGATTTTTAAAACTGAAATCGGTCAAATACAGGAAGTAAATCGAAAAATACGATCGAAAAGCTGAATACGCAACTAAGTACGTATTCCGGGAACGGGGTATTACAATCCATCCACCTTACAAAAATTTCGTCCTCGAAATTTCATAAAGTGAAAGGTAACAGCGAAGAAGGATAACCGTAGAGAAGGATAGAAGGAAAGAGTTTTACCAATCAAGAAGTGAAGAGTTGAGGGTAACGCTCACGGATAACATCCTCTCGTTCCCACGTGGCCTCTCCTGGTGCATGTCTGTTCCAAGACACCAACACTAACGGTATGGCTTTGTTCTTCAATGTCTTGACACTTCTGTCCAAAATGGCCATCGGTTGCTCTTGGTATGACAAATCCGGTTGTAGTTCCAGTTCGGAGTGATCCAGGATATGATTATCATCCTTCACATACTTCCTCAGCTGTGATACGTGGAATACATTGTGAACTCCGTCCAAAGATGGCGGTAACGCCAACCTGTAAGACACATCTCCCACTCGGTCCAAGATCTCGAATGGGCCGATATATCTCGGACTAAGCTTTCCACGAGTACCGAACCGGATTACTCCCTTTGTAGGTGATATCTTCAAAAACACATGATCTCCGGTCTGGAATTCCAATGGCCTTCTCTGTGTGTCAGCCCAACTTTTCTGCCGACTCTGTGCTGCTCTGAGATGGTCTCTGATGATTCTGACTTTCTCTGTTGTCTGAATCAGGATCTCTGGCCCCAAAAGTCTCCTCTCACCGACTTCATCCTAACAAATCGGTGACCTACATTTCCTACCATACAATGCTTCAAATGGTGCCATCTTGATACTTGCCTGATAGCTGTTATTATAAGAAAATTCAGCCAAGTGAAGATGGTCTTCCCATGATCCCTGGAATTCAATCATGCAAGCCCGCAACATGTCTTCAAGAATTTGGATAGTCCTTTCAGATTGTCCGTCTGTCTGAGGATGATATGAAGTACTGAATTTCAGACGAGTCCCTAGACTTTCTTGGAGGCTTTCCCAGAAATGAGATCTGAATCTGGTGTCTCTGTCTGATACAATACTAACTGGAACTCCATGCAGACGAACTATCTCCTTCATGTACTTGTCTACCAGGACCTCTGTTGTCTGACCTACCCTGAATGGTATGAAGTGAGCTGATTTGGTGAGGCGATCAATGATTACCCACACAGCATTATTACCTTTAGGACTGCGAGGCAATGCCGTGACAAAATCCATGGTGATGTGCTCCCACTTCCACTCAGGTATCGGTAAAGGTTGTAGAAGTCCAGCTGTCCTCTGATGCTCTATCTTTATCTGCTGACAAACCAAGCACTTGGCAACATACTGGGCTATCTCCCTCTTCATAGCATTCCACCAAAACTGCTTCTTTATGTCTTGATACATCTTGTTTCCCCCTGGGTGTATGGAATATGCTGAACTGTGTGCTTCTGCTAGAATCTTCTGTCGAACTTCTCCTTGGGGAACACAAAGTCTGCTACCAAAATATAGTGCACCATCTGGATGAATACAGATATCAGTCCTCAATCCAGCCTCTACCTGAGCTCGGAATATCTGTAATCTGGGGTCTTCCTTTTGAGCTTCCTTGATCTCATCTATCAATGTTGACTGAATCTGCAAGGTCATGAACTGTCCTGCCTTATTAACTCCTTGTACCAACATTAAGTCCAATCTGATGATGTCTTGAATCAACTCCTCCTGCTGAGTAAGTTGGACAAGCACTCTATTCTCTGGCTTCCTGCTCAGTGCATCCGGTACTGTATTGACCTTGCCTGGATGATATTGTAAGTCAATATCATAGTCCGCCATCAGCTCCAGCCACCGCCTCTGCCTCATGTTCAATTCCTTCTGTGAGAAAATATATTTGAGGCTCTTGTGATCCGTGTATATCAACACCTTATCTCCCAGAAGATAATGCCTCCAGATCTTCAAGGCAAATATAACAGCTGCTAGCTCCAAGTCATGAGTTGGGTAATTCCGCTCATGAGTCTTCAGTTGCCTGGATGCATAAGCTATGACATGATCATGTTGCATAAGTACACACCCCAGGCCTTTTCCTGATGCATCACTGAATATGACCATCCCTCCTCTCCCTGAGGGAGTCTTCAAGATTGGAGCTGAAATGAGCCTCTGCTTCAATTGCTCAAATGCCAAAGTACATTCTTCTGTCCATGTGTACCTTTCTCCTTTCCGGGTGAGCTTGGTCAACGGGGCTGCAATCCTAGAGAAATCTTGGACAAAGCGTCTGTAATATCCGGCTAGTCCAAGAAAACTCTTAATCTCCGTCACCGTCTTTGGAATTGGCCAATCCTTCACTGCCTGGACTTTGCTGGGATCAACTGAAATTCCTTCTGCTGAAACCATGTGTCCAAGGAAGGCTATACTGTCCAACCAAAAGTCACATTTGCTCCTCTTAGCATGAAGCTGCTCCTGCTGGAGAGTCTGCAATACAATCCTCAAGTATTCTGCATGCTCCCTGTTGTTCTTTGAATAGATCAAGATATCATCTATAAACACCACAACGAACTGATCCAAATAGGGCGAGAACACTCTGTTCATCAAATCCATGAAAACTGAAGGGGCATTGGTGACTCCGAAAGGCATAACTAGAAACTCATAGTGGCCATAACGGGTCCTGAATGCCGTCTTCGGAATATCCTCTTTCCTCACCCTAAGCTGATGGTAACCTGATTGTAAATCTAATTTAGAGAATACTCGGGCTCCATGAAGCTGATCAAACAGATCATCAATCCTTGGTAAGGGATACTTGTTCTTGATGGTAACCTTGTTCAATTCTCTATAATCAATACAAAGCCTCTTACCACCATCCTTCTTACTCGCCAATAGCACTGGAGCTCCCCATGGTGAAGTACTTGGTCGAATCAATCCCTTATCAGAGTATTCCTGCAGCTGCTTCTTTAGAATCTCCAACTCCGTCGGTGCCATCCTGTACGGAGCCTTGGATATAGGAGCTGTTCCAGGCACAGTATCAATAGAGAACTCAATCATCCTGTCAGGCGGAAGTCCTGAGATCTCAGCAAACACCTCTGGGAATTCATCCCACACCGGTATTCCCTTCTTCTGAATCTCCGAAGTAGTCATCCGAGTCTTTCTCTTAGTAGACTTCACTTCTCCACTGAATTGGAATTCCGGTTGACGAGGGATCCTGAAAATAATCTTCTTCTCCCTACAGTCAATAACTGCATAATATTGACTGAGCCAGGTCATGCCTAAGATTACGTCGTACCCTTTGGTGTCTAGTACGAGCATATCTATGGCCAAGGTCTTATCACAAAGTTCTACTGGACAGTCAACACAAACTCTAGAAGATATGACTACTCCATTCCCTGTATTAATCTCCCAGTTGTGGTCTAAAGATCTAACAGGTATGGAATGCAATGCCACAAAATGATCTGAGATAAAACAATGTGAAGCACCTGAATCGAAGAGGGCTAAAACAGGTTTAGAATGCACCCTGATATTACCTGTTATCACCTCCTCAGAAGTCTCAGCCTCTACTTCTGTCAAATTGAAGGCTTGACCCCTTCCACGCCCTGCAGCAGTCCTAGCTCCTCTCTGGACTGGGCGAATAGCTTGCTGTGGAGGAGGGGGAGGAGCTCTCTTGATCATCGGTCCTTGGTTCCTCTGTCCCGGTGGCCCTGGAAGTGCTCTCTGTCCATTCGGTCCCTGCAGTGCCGGTAAAGCTTGGCCGGCTATCCCCATTCTCCTGTGTGGACAGGCTTCGATGGAATGGTCTCGGGAACCACACACCAAACATAACCCATTTGCCCTACGGCAATTCTGACGAATATGGCCTGGTTTCTGACAATAGCTGCAGAAGGAAAAAGGTTGGGCCGTCTGGTAAGGAGCTGGTCTGAATGGTTGCCTCATAGCCTGAACCTTTGCTGCTCTGTATGGGCCTCCTCTTCCCATTGGTGGAAATGGCCTCTTCATGGCCTGGTTCCTCATCTGGTTCACTTGCTTCTTCTCTAGCCCACGCTCCACCTCTCGAGCTATGGTGAGAACTTCTGAATAAGTCTTCAGCTGCTGGGGCATTAGGAAAACTTGGATGTCCATCTGCAAGCCCTGCTGAAACCTACTAGCCCGCTTCTCCTCATCAGTTACCATGTACGGAGCAAAGCGGCTAAGTCTGAGAAATTCCGCGGCATACTCATCCACGGATCTATCCCCTTGCTGAAGTCTGATGAACTGCTCTTCCATGTCCTTCTGAGCAGTGGCAGGGAAGAATCTACTGTAGAAACTCTTGGAGAATGTGTCCCAGGTGACAGGCTTCTCCAATCTTGCCTCCTCAGCTAGCCACCATGTTCTGGCTATATCCTTCAATTGAATCTTAGCAACCTCCACTTGATTCTCCTTTGGAACTCGAGCTGCATTCAATAAGTCTGTGGTGTCTGTCAGCCATTGCTCAGCATCCAGGGGTTTCTCTTCACCCGTGAATATGGCTGGTTGCAGCCGTCTGAAGTCTGAAACATTTCCCGGCCTCTGTTCCTTTGGAGCTGTCAATTCTTGCCGGAGGAGTTCCGTCTGTTGCTGCTGGTTCTCCATCATCGTCTGAATGACCCTCAGAATGTCCACATTCTCTCCCGTGGGTCCATTTGATGTTTGTCCAGAGTTGCTACGACCCGTCCTTCTCTCCATACCGAATTGGGATAAGATAACTGGAATTGGAAAAATGGAAGGAGTTTAGGACACAAGGGAAGGAATCAAGAAGGGATCAAGAAGGACTAGATAACTTTGTACATTGTAGTTGGCAATAGCAAATTTCATTAATTTGCTACTTGATTGTACTATAGGTGTGAGAGCCTAGGCTCTGATACCAACCTGTAACGCCCCGATCCCACGGATACGGGGACGTCACTGCGACGTATATACGCAGGTCAGAAAGTGCCCCCACGTATATACGCTAAGCAATAAGTACAACAAGAATCAGAGTACACGACTAAGCGTGGTATCCATACATATGCCAACTGAAAAGTACAACTACAAAGCTATCACAGGATATGATAAAGTATTACACGTTACATGTGTATTACATCACAACCAAGTCCAAAAGTAAGATTTACAATATAAACACAAAAAAGCTCACGAGGTGGATGAAGATCCCGTGAGTCAAGATGAGAAGACTGGCACGAAGAACAGGAACTAATCTGCCTGCTCACTAAAGAAAGCTTGATCCTCTGTGGATGGCTCCACTTCGATCCAAGCTTCGGAACCTGAACATACAAATCCAAGGGAGTCAGGACCTCCCAACAATGAACAGGCTACAGCCAAATGGCTAAAAGACAAGAATATGAGAGTTAGAACAGTATAATAAATACAAATCAACAAGTAATGGAAGCATAAAGAGTAAAAGTCCGAATAAAATAGATCCACAGTTAACGTCTTATTATTATTACTTGTCTTACTATGATATCTAGCTATGTGACCCAGCGTCCCAGCGCACATAGATCCATATCCTAGTAAAGCAAGGTTGTTATTAGAAACCAGCGGTTGTATCGACGAACTATGTTTACAGTGGATCCCGTACATGCCCGGGATAACGGTCCAGGATTGTTCCGTTGCTTGGTGACGGAAGCCAGCCGCTAGGCTAACAGGAGGGACTTATGTATGCCCTTATCATGATGGTACCAGTAAGGAGGGAGCAAGCACTCCCCTCGGTCCCCTGGTGGCCCACAGGTCAGACCGGAACATGAGTTGCACAACATTCCTAAAACCACTGTAAACACGAACACATATCGATATCCGCATGTTTTCCCCCGACCCAATATAAGTTGGTCCATTTTATACAAAAGTCAAGTGTATCATGCTTGGTTCAAGTGATGGCATGATAAGTGGTGATATCCATTTATTAACAAGTTATGGAATGAGACTACACAATAATAAGTCATGAAGTAACAAGAAGTAATGTCCATCAAGTAACATGTCATGAAGTACCAGTTATGAAGCATAAACAAGGATAATATAACACATATGTATCAAGGGTAAGATCCAATTTCAGAAAAGAAATCAACTATAATAAACAGCCTAAATTAGTCGACTAGGTGGAAGGGTTAGTCGACTAATAGTGGTCTCTAGTCGACTAACAGTCTGAATTAGTCGACTAAAACTGGGTTCCAGAGAGTTGGATTCTGGCTTCAGGAAAAGTTAGTCGACTAGGTGGAAAGGGTAGTCGACTAACAGTGACTACAAGTCGACTAACAGATACTTAAGTCGACTAAATCAGGGATACAGAGAGTTGATGTTTTATTTCAGGAAAAAGTAGTCGACTAGGGAGGAATGGTTAGTCGACTAATAGTGGTTTCTAGTCGACTAACAGTCTGGATTAGTCGACTAAAACTGTGTTCCAGAAAAGGTTACGTTTCAAAAATAGATGGGTTAGTCGACTAATTCCTAGGTCAAGTCGACTAATCGTGGGAAAACAGAGTGCAGGACAGAATTTCTGATGGTTGTGTTTGATGGTCCAAAAACATGATTTTGAAGGCATAAGCATACATGAATTGTAACCACCAGTATACTAGAAATTGAACAAGTCTTGGTGAGTAAAAATACTCACTTTGAATGGTTAAATCGAGGCTTTACGAGTTCCGAAAAGATCGTAGTCGACGATATCACCAACTTGATCCTTGGCGATATTGCGGACGATCCCAATCCAAAGAAGTGGTGGTTGCTTGAGATGGAGAAGATGACCTAGGTGATGTTTTGGAAGTAGGTGGTTGAGGTTGAGATGGAGGAGGAGATGGTGAAGGCTAATTCTTTGTTGAAGTGAAGAAAAGAGTAATAGAAATGTAAAGGAAAGTTTATATAGGATTTTGATTTTGAGAAGGAGATGCAATTTATGTAGAAGAGAGGGGGCTTTTTGCAAATAGGGGAGGGGATGAGTGTCCCTCTTCTTGGCCACTTGGCCGGCCATGGGGGAGAGAGAGAGAGAGAGAGAGAGAGAGAGAGAGGCATTAATGAGGGAGTTGGTGGAAGTGAGTGGAGGTTGTAATTTTGGAAAAAATTGGAATTTTGGAAAATGGAAAAGCTTGTGGTTGTGGAGGAAGGAAGGAAATTAAGAAAAAGGAAAAAGGAAAAGAAATTATAAATGAAGATATTTTCTCTTGGATTTAAAAATGAAAAGACAAATTCCCGGGTTTAAGTCGAGGATGCGGAAAATACCGAAATCGTCCGAAATTCAAGTATCTCGGAACGACCCGAAAATTTTACCAAAAATCAAGAATAATATTTTAAGACTCATGGTGAAATTCGTTTGAAGAAATAATTTATAGTTTTAAAACTAAAAATCTCGGAATCAGTTATCTACCGACTCCGTTGGAATTTTCATAAATTCATAAAATTCTCAGAAAAAGTATTTAGATAGAAAATATGATTCTAAGAAATAAAGTCTAAAGGACCTTCTAGAAATTCCTAACTGTTTGTGAATTAAAAATCTGAGAATCGATCAGCGGCACTGGTCGACACCGGTTTTGAAAATATTTAATTAAATTCAGGAAAATTCCAGAAAATCATAGAAAATATATAATATTGGAAAATGATTTTTAAAACTGAAATCGGTCAAATACAGGAAGTAAATCAAAAAATACGATCGAAAAGCTGAATACGCAACTAAGTACGTATTCCGGGAACGGGGTATTACAGAATTTTTATTTAAACGATGAATACTCTGAGAATATCCTTTTATCTTTAACTTAGAGAACAAGTAATTAACAATTCTGAATTTATCTTAGCTCTCTCCCTATCTTCAATTAGAATTGACTTTATCTCTGAATTTCATTGGCTTATTGGGATTCTTTGGGCTTCTTTCTTTTCTTCACTTATTTATGGAGACATGCACATAACTAAACAAAAATAGAATTACATAGCAATACTTTATTAAAAATAAATGTGAGAATATGGTGTAAAATATACAATATTGATGAGTAATTAGGGTCCTGATTCTTCGTATGACCCGACTCTTTGCAGTGTAGCAGTAGACCACAAAGCCATCTCCTCATCCGTCTCGACCGCCTCCTCGTCCTCCTTGAGGACCGAATCGTCCACTAGTATAACACCCTCGATTTATGGTCTGTCTCCCTGAGTGGCAAGAGCGGATCGATCTAAGATTGTTGTAGTAGTACCAGGAGATACTGCAAGAACGATTTCTTCAGAAAGTGAAATATCACTGGTAAAGAGCTCACACCAAAGCTACCAATAATCTGAGACCTGGTCGAGGAATAAACGAGGTCAAGGGTATTGATGTGCGAATTAGCAAGTGCATCTGTCATTTACAAGTAATAAAGTGATGAATAGAGTGTCTAACCCATGAGGATTGTTATCTAATTTAAGTACCAAAAGTGTATTGACTCAAAGTTTTCTTTGAAAGAAAGTTGAAATAGATGAGTGAAATAAATAAGAAAGATATTGTCTATGAATAGAAAAATTACTAAGACAACTGATTTCAACAACTAATAATCTGATTTAACAAGTTGATTATGCTTGTAACTACCTGTTACTCATGTTAATAATTGAAAGTTCCTATCTCGACTAGTATTCTCTCTCGAGTAACACTAATTCTATCCTTAATTAAGAACCTACAATATCTCGATCTAGTAGATTTACAGGTTGAGAGATGCATTAAGCTTAGTGGTTCTTTTTCACACGATTGCACAACTTACGTATCTCCTCTCGGTCTCAACGTGCCAAGTTATGGTTTCTATACCTATGAAGTGTTGCCAGATCATCTCCTCTCGGTCTCAAACCTAGCCATTTATATAATTATGCGCATTAATGAATAACATGAAAATCGAGAATAAAAACTTAACATAGAAAAATCTAATATGAAGAATAGAGTAATAACATAGAACTAATACAAAACAACAAAATTAAATTTTCATAATAATTACCTACGTCAATGTCCTAACTATGGAGATTTAGTTCATGATAAAGAAATTATAAAATAAAATAATAAATATGATTTCTATCTTTATATAGTAAATAAGAATAAAAGGGGAAGGATAACACCAATTTAGGGATCACACCCAATCCTTAGTCTCCTCTGATCTTTTTCTTCTAATGCGCCAGAATTTTTTCTCCAAAAGCCAGAATTTTATATAAGAAAGAGTATTTATAAGAGATAAAGTAAAACCTAAATTAAAAAGCCACTTCTATGATTAGATGATACAACTACAAGAGATTGCATCCGTTTATATAGACCTCAGAGATAATTATAATAAGAAATACAATAGGACTCCAAATCCAACTTCAACTCGATGTAGGAATTCAATTTTGAATTAGACGGCAACCACTTGTCAGCAATTTCTAAAAATGGGACATCAAACGATTAAATTGAAAAAGATTGTCAACATAACAATTATAGCCCTTTCAATCATCTTTCTATAACATCTTGAATAATCAGACTTGAACTTTTGTACTGAAAGTTATAGTCAAAATACTGAAATATATCTAGTCTGAATTCAAATCGGAATCTGATTCTATTATCTGTTTTGAACAATGGTCAGCTGCGGAGTCGAACGACTGGGCAACCATTTGACTTTGACTTTTGACCCTCAAATTTTTGAATCCTCTTTTATATGTTGTGTAGTCTCTGTTGGCAAGTCTTTTTAGTCTCTGGATGTTTGGATCTTGAAATATAATGTTGTAATCATCTCTTTAACATAACTTTTTCGCCTTTTCATTTCTTTTCTCCAATCTCTGCTTTTGACCTAATTTTTGCAAAAACATAAACAAAAATGTTAGTACATAATTAAATGTGTACAAAAGAGGTATAAAAAATAGTAAAAATATACATGATAATCACAATTATCATACCCCCATACCTAAATTTTACTAGTCCTCGAGCAAAATCATAATCTGAAAAGAAAAAAATTAAAAATCCTAAAAATAAACGAAAAAAAATCCTATCTCACTTTCGTAGGAATCACATTTGCACTTAGCACGTGTAACAAGCCATTAAACCCCTAACTCACCCCTAGTAGACGAGTGTTGTCCCGTGAGGGTTTGCAGTGAACATACCCACAAAATTCAAAAAAAAGAATAAATAGAAGGCTAAGAAAATAAGGATAAAGAAAAATAAGGATAATTGAAAAATAAAGTTAAAGAAAAAGAAAAATATTTTGGTCAATAAACAACACTAGTAAATAAGTTCAATCGCTTTCACAAGCAATCATCTTCAAGTTCAATCTCCTATTAAGAAATCCCATCTTCTCATCTGCGATGGGTAATTCGCGGAGAATTTATCCACATATTAAATTATAGGGATTGATGAGTGAATTTTAGAGATCGAACCAGAGCAAACACACAGATTTATGTGAAAATTCGAAAGAGAAAAAACACGGAGGAAGAGAGAGGATACCACTATAATTGAGAGAGAATTACAATGGTGATCTGCCTGAGCTCTACTGTGCTAAGGTTCTAGGCTTAATTGATCATCCCCCTCTAGTTGGAGGGGGTCACATATTTATACAAATATGTGTCGGTGGATAGGTTGATCATCCCTATCTTAACTGCTTTTATTAGAGGTGGCTGAAGTAATCGAATTGCTTGATTTGAACTGGTATAGGGTGTGTACGTTTTTATCTAATGTGTTTTGCCTATTTGTTGAACAGATTGATCCATCTTCGAGCTGCAATCGCCAGGTTTAAATGGGGAGCCAGTCTGGAGATAGGGGTGTGTATATGAAACAGACTCTATCTCCAGCCAATAGCCACCAGACTATTCAGAATTTGTATTGGAATGGGACACTTATTTAGAGATTATGGAAACGGTCACGTGTCGTGTGATTAGACGGGGTTGGACGGACACGTGTCGTGCACTTGAGGTGGTTGAAAATCGCCACTACAGTTGCCCCCTCTGCTTCTCTCTTTGGTAGGAGGTCGTGAACATGCCCTCGAGGGCCATGTGCTCCCGGAGACTCCAAGAGAAAAGGAGGAGAGCGAATCCCTTGAGCCTATACTCAGGCTGCTGGCGTCTCTTCAACTTTTGGCAATTTATTGTGTACCTCTACAGGCTGGCAGAGCCTTAAATGCGTCCGCCGCGTCTGTCAAGTGACCTTCACTTTTTGAAGGAGCGCGACGCTCGAGTTTGGTACAATGAATCACGCGCGATGACTTGAATCCAATCTGTGATGACATGTGTAGGCTCTTATTCAAAATGGAATGGGATGTGTGCAAGAGATTTGGGGATTTAAAAGTTTTTCTCTCAAACCCTAGAAAACATTCCCAAACTTCTGAAACCACTATCTTTGTTATCGATGTAACCTTCCTGCCCCCTAATCTGCACCTCTCGATCTTCTTCTTCAGAGATGACAAAGGGAGACAAAACTAGCGCTGTCGGCAGTGCGAGCTAGGGCAAGGTTGTGGCAGAGGAAAAAGGGAAGAGATCCCAATTTTGAACAAGGGTCGGCATGAATTTTGACCAGAAGACCACTAAGCTCCAAGCCATGAGGAGTTAGATGAGTACCTGGCTAAGAATGGCGTTCATCTCTCCCCTGACATCGAAGTCGAGTTCTATCCCCATGGCACTGACTTCTCCTTGCCACCGCCCAATGGCGGAGTCTACATGCACCCCTAAATTCTCGCGCTGGGGCTGAAGCCGACAAAGTTTATCTTCAGCGTTCTGATTCATTTCAGAGTTGCCCCTTGCAACTGTCGGGATAGCCTGACACACCGTGCTGGGATTCGAGGCTCTCCGTGTTATGAGCGACTTAAAAGTACACCTAGAGGGGATGAATAGGGTTAATGCTAATCTAATGGCAAACAATGAGAAACTTAAAGAATGATGCAAATGGTCAACTTAAAATTGTTGGCCCAAAGGCCCATTGCTCTAGTTTTGATGATGATTAACTCATGTAGTTATAGTACTAATGATCTTGTATTTAAATTAGTCTCAGATATTTGATCAAGATTGTAGTTGGTGTTTAGCGTCAACAAAGAATTAAAGTCAAGTTTTGGAGCTAGCACGTGTCGATTCAAGAGCTCGCGCATCAAGATTGCATCAAGTACTCAAGAAGAGTCTAGTTCATTGGATCAAAGTTTGGACCAAGTCAAGAAGGAGAAGAAGATTTTCAAGTGAAGAATTTCAAGAGAAGACGTGTCTAGGTTTGTTTGTAATAAGATTTGTTTTTAGATAAAATGTAAAGGATAGGTTAGGTGGTGGATTGCTCAAGTACATATACACTCACACACGAAATTTATATATGTTTTCATAATAGAGTTTTCATTTTAGAAAAATACTGGTTTGATTTCTAAGCTTCAAAATATACATGTGTTTTATCAAAACTTAATTTAGAGCTTAATGTCAAAAACATAGATATTTCATCATATATGTGTAGTGGATCATATCCATACACACTAAGCTTCAAAAGTGTTTAAAATATCTTGTTTTTATATTTGGAGGAGTTTTGGAAAAATCGATTTTCATTTTGAAAAAATCGTTTTGGAAAAATACAGATTTTTGTTTAAGGCAAAACTTTCATATTACAAAAATAGTTCAAAATGTTTGTAACATGTTTTGATTTTTACTCAAACATGTTTGTATATCAAAATATATTACTGAACTTATTTTTGTATATTTTTAGAGAATTTATGGATTTTATTGAAGGTAAAAGGCCAAATTTTAATCCCTAAAAATTGCTGGACTGGTCTTCTGCCGGTCGACCGGACGGTCAATCGAACCAGAAGTCGGTCGACAGTGCCGGTCGACCGACGTACACAAATGTGCACGGCCAAGGGCCGGTCGACCACACGGTCGACCACCAGAGAGTCTCTGCTCTCTAGAAATGGCCCGATCGACTGGGCGATCGACCGCTGGGTCATTTGCCAGGCAACGGTCGACCGGCCGGTCGACCGCTGGCTCAACGGTCATAAATCTGCCCGTTGGCTGGTTGACCGGGCGGTCGACCGCCAGCAGTCCAGACTGCTGATTTGGACCCCAACGGCAAGATTTTGGAGGCCTATATATTGGGATTCCCACTGTTTTCTAGAAGATTTCAAGAGAGTTTTCGGGCTAGTTTTTCCTACCTATGTCAGTGGTTTTATCCACATATTTTAGAGCCAATATTTCTAAATCAAAAGGAGAGTTTATCAAGAGTTTTCAAAAGTGATTTCTTGAGTTTTCACCACCAATTCAATCCTAATTTTTCTCACACATACTTGAGCTTTTCATTACTATATCAATCCTATAGGAGAGTTTTTGTGAGAGTATTTGTAGATGATCAAAGTGTTTAGATCACCAAGTGCTTCATCTTGTATTTGAGGAGGCGGACTTGCGGGTTCGCGTTGTTTCGAGTTGTAGTGAGAGCTCGGTGTAGAGGTGCAGCCTCGGCAAGCTAGTGTGCTTGCGGTGTTTAGTTCTTGCGGGAGCAAGAGAGGGACTAGTGAGTCCAAGGAGTTTTATTGTGAACTCATTGTAGGTGTTGCGGCACCGAGTGATCGGTGGGATCGGTTTATAGTGGAAATCCTTCATAGTGTTGAAGGCGGGGACGTAGAGCAAGGGTGCTCGAACCTCAAAACAAATCTCCCGTGTTTGCGATTGCTCTCTCTCTCTCTCTATCTCTCACTTGTTTTTATATCTAGCATGCTTAAATTGCTTTCATCTTTATATGCTTGATATATTTGTGCTCTATTGATTATATGCTTGGGTTTGTTTACTCACACTTGTATTCAACCAAGAGAGCCATAGCGGCACCTCAACTCTTATCTAGAGGAATCTTGAGGAGTTAGTCCAGAGCCCTTCACCGAGAATTCGGCTACACTCTTAGTTATACTTGGTGTGTCTAGCTTAAGAATTTTTAGTTGCTTAAATAGTTTTAATTCCACATTAATTCACCATTAGATTAGCTAGTCACCTATTCACCGCCCTCTAGGTGATTTCAATTGGTATCAGAGCTTGGTGCTCTTGATTTGGGTCTAATAACCTTGAGTTAAAGATCCTCATTTATAGCTAATCACAATATTTGAACACTGTTTTCCATATATTTGGGTAAGGAAAAACTTACAAAAAAAAGTATTCGAGGAGCGAAATTACAAGTATTTCTTTACAGAAAGCAAAAAAAATTTACAAGTAGATCTCCTCTGAGATTTCTGAGAAAATGTGCCGGTAGGAATCTGATCAGCGCGCGATCACTTTATCCCTTTGACGATGCGATCGATCAAATGATCGAACTGCCTCCTATTAGGACTCCCTTCTCACTTGGTTCGGGGAAATGGAGAACAGAGGATCGGTAAAGCACTCTTGCTAGGGATTCTGCTTCTCGAGCCAATCTCCTCTCTATTCTTGCCTGTCTCTCCTCTCTCCCTCCTATGCTCCTGGTAGGCCATTTATAGGAAAAATAGGGGTATAATCGCCCTGAAAATCTGGAAACAGATTGAGTCAATCTGTTTTGCATCTGGAAAGTAGCCTCGCCGCGAGGCTAGAAACAGCTTCTGCGAAGCTAGGAATAGCATGTAGGGCTAATCCTTTGACCCGCTCAGCTAAATGAGGGATACTCCCTTGATCCTCTCCAGTTAATTGAGAGATCTCCCTTGACTTCTCACCTGATTGGGAGAGTCAAAGGATCATGGTAAGCAACTGCCAAATTTAATCTCAATCAAAATGATCTCATCTGGAGATTTGATTGGTCAAAGGTGACCATAAAAGGCCCACAGCGGGGCTAATCCAATAAGCTCGTAGCGGAGCTAAGGGAAGCTTCTGGCGAAGCTAGGAGTAAGCTCTCAGCGATGCTATAAGTTGGCTTTTTGTGGCTCCACAGAGCGTCTAGCGAAGCTGTTAACTAGCTTTCTGCGGAGTTATGGAAAACTCCAGGGGAAGCTATAAGTTAGCCCATGGCAGAGTTATGATGGAGTTCTTGTGGAGCTAAGAAAACTTAGTCTCTCGTGCGATTGCTCATCCCTTGGGCTCATGTGAGACTAAGTATCAAGCTAACTTAGTGTCTCTAAGCCTGCTCAGATCTTCTTCAAAGGCAACTTTGACTTACTATCTGCTTTGCTAGATTAGTAATGTCCATGTTGCTGCCTTGCCTCTGGTCATCAGCTTGTCTTTGAGTTATCTTTTGTAGATGCCAATAAGTTAGACGTTATTCAGACCAGCTGAAGATGGATACAGGAGTTTCGTCTTTTTCGAGTGTCAACAAGGCCCCTTTCAAAGTTTTCGTGAATCTGCAATAGAATGGTTCAGATCCCGAAATACTTTGAACTGTTTTGATTGATGGTATGTGAATGTGAATGTCGCCTTGGTAGTTGAGTTCAATTTCGCCTTTAACCCTGCCTTCAGGTTGGAATAGGTTCGCTGAGGAATTGTAAGTCTGCTTCAGGGTAGCTTCGCTCTCCTGGGTAGCTTCACCTTTGAGCTTCCTGAAGTAGCTTCGCTTTAAACTGGGTTGGAGCATGAACATTAGCCTCGGGCTCGCTCTGATGGAGCGACGTTCTGCTCCCGAGGTTAACTGCTTTTGCGAGTTACGAGAGGAATTGCTCCCCTTTTCGAGGTTGAATAATTTCTCTTGCGTTAACGAGGGAGATTGTTCCCTTTTTCGAAGTTCAAATAACTTCGTGTGCATTCCCGAGGGAGACTATTCCCTTTCTCAAGGCCAAGCACTTGAATGCCTTAAATTCGCCCGCGCTTCCAACCTTTGAAGTAGTGGCGGCGTAGTCAGGCCACGAGGCCTATAAATAGGACTCTTATAGTCCTTCTCAGAGAAACTACTCCCTACTACTTGGGAGGTTTGTTTATGATCTCTCCCCATTGCTCAGGCAAGGAGACTGAGGTCCCTGAAGTAGTGGGGACTCTCACTCTGGTCATTACTCAATCAAGAATTGGTGAGCCTCGGCCATCTAATGACTTTTTAGGGAGTTTATCTTCCTTAATTTTTCTAGCTTTACCAGCTATCTTAGGGATTAAATTTTCTTGGTCTTCGCATTTGGCTGACTTTCAGAAAAGGGTTTCAGCCTTATTTTCTAGCTTCTCGGTGAAGCTAGCATTCTCGCTCGATCAGGTGAAAGATCTTTCCATGGAGAGTTCCTACCTTGATCTGTTAAATCTGCCCGTTAAATCTGCCATATAGGTACGGCTTAGGACTTGGCCTCTTCAAGGTTGAGCCAGTCTTGCCATATAGGTGGGGTCAAGATTGCATCCCTCTGAGCCAGTCTGGCCTAGCCATATAGGCGAGGCTAGGACTTTGTCCTTTTTGAGGCTTCTCCAGCCTAACTGCCTTAGGCGGGGCTAAGACTTGGCTTATACTGAGCTAGTCTATCATTAATGTGCAAGCGAGGCTATCCTCTGCTTAGCTGAAATTCATCTTCAAAGTACAACTGGATAGCTTTGCCCAGAGAATTTGACTTCGCATTCCGTCACTTTTCCCTTTTTGTATTTTTTTTTTGATTTAATGCTAACTTGTTTCCTGTTTGCATTGTAGTGAACTATTTTCCCCATTTCTTCGTCTTGATGAAAGAGACCAAAAATTTGCCCCTTGATTTTCAAGTTGAAGCTTTGATCATAAGCAGGAGGAACATACTGGAGCAGCTGATGCGCGTTCCAAGAAGAGGCTGGCAGTCGCTTATCCGAGATGATCCACTTCGGGAAGGGGCTGATAGTCGATTATCCGAGATGATCCACTTCGGGAAGGCGGAAGTCACCAGTAAGGTCTCGGATCTTTCCTTTACCAATTTTGATTATGGAAGTTCTAGCTTTCTGGTGGCAACCAATCCCTTGCCAATTTTAATCAAAGAAAATCTAGCTTCTAGATGGCAAAATCTGCCATTAAGCGAAGGATTAAGGTCTTGTGCAGGAGGAAGACCTTTCGTGTCCAGTTGGGATGGTTCATCACCCTGAAAGTAGATAGGACAGTAATGATTCTGTTGTATGGAAGACAATCTTGATGTAATATCAATGTATCTTCACTTTTGAATCAATAAAAATATTTGCTTATCTACTTTGTTCCCTTCCTTTTCCTTTTGCGTTTTGAAAACACTTGGAATGGACTAGCTTAGGTAAGTCTTTTCCTTAGGAGGAAAGAAAAACTCTTAGCGGAGTTAGGCTTCCAGCGAAGCTGAAGGCAGATTTCCAACTAAGTCAGCAACGAGTTTCTGGTGAAGCTAGCACGAAATTTCCACGAAGTAAGAGATGAGCTCTTAGCGGAGCTAAGGCTCGTCGTTCAGCGAAGTTACTCAAGCATCGCGCGAGGTCAATGCTGAACTCACAGGGGAGTTAGCCCTTGGCAGTGTTGAAGCAAGATTTCTCGGGAAGGCGCTTTGACGCCGTTTCAAATTAATTTGAAACGACCGCCTGCGCTCCTTTGAGGAGGCGAAGCTAGGCAATTTTAAGCCTATAAAAGCCCGATTGGGCTGAAAGAAGGAGAATTAATTTCTCTTTAAATTTTCAGAGAAACAAATTTCTTTCTCCTCCTTCTTCGTTGAGATTTTAAAACTTTTCAGTTCTTCCATGGCTCCCAAAAGACGAGCAGGCAAAGAGGCAGGACCTCTCTCCTCCTCCGATCATCGAACGCCCCATTGCGGGTAGAGATTTTTTTTTCAAACCCCAGGATCGGTTTGCCATACACCATTTGATGGCATGGTTCGCCCTTCACTGCCCTTCCATTATCCAAGCTGGTGAGGAGCCTCCAGAAGGTGTTCGGGTGGCGATTCTCCGTTGATTTGAGGGATGTTCATGGTCATTGACTTATGTGGCTGCGGTTCGCAAGCTGCTTCACCGGTATGACATTTACAGCCTTTTTCTGATGCTTTCCCTACATTCACGATGCAGGTTATGGCGAAGAATTCAAGGATATAGGAGATGGGCAGACGTCGCTGAGCCGGGGGGTCTTTGAATGGCTGGTTAGCATCCGGCCATCCCATCTGGCGTACAGGAGCGGGGATACCTGCTACTTGGAGCCTTATGTCCCGAGTCGATTTGCTCGTCAGTTCGAGTATGACCAACTATATGTAGGTAACCCGAACACCAGCCTGGCCTTCATGGGGAGCCTCATTGATGGCGCTCGTGCCTGGCGGTTCTTCATCGCTGGCTGTACTGAGGCGCGGCTGTGCATGCCGTTGAGAACTCTGAACCTTTTGACAACTTTGGGGTTCTGTCAGTGGTATAGACTTCGAACTCCACGCCAACTGGGTTTTCTATTAACTTTTTTGGTGTGAAGTTGATCTCTTAGCGGCTGAAACGGAAAGTCACCGAGAAAGGCGAGGGTAGAAGGGTCCGTGTGCCAGGCCTTGGGGAGTTTGTCGCTACTGCTGATAGTGAGGCTTTAGACGCAGAAAGTCCCCACTTTATAGGAGACGCAGGTGCTGAGGCTCCACGAGGTGCTCCTGGTGGGGTAGGCACAACACCAATGGAAGATGTGGAGGTAGAAGAAGTGGAGGAAGATGATCCCGATGTCCACTTCAAACAAAAGCGGCAGGGTGGATTTCGCAGGAAGAGGGTGTTTTCCATTATGTTTGCAAAGGGGGAAAACTTACAAATAAAAGTTTGAGGAGCTAAATTACAAGTATTCTCAAAAGATTACAAGTAGATCTCCTCAGAGATTCTGGGAAAATGTGCCGATAGGAGTCTGGTCAGCGCGCGACCACTTTGTCCCTTTGACGATGCGAGCGATGAGATTCCCTTCTCGCCTGGTTCCGGGAATCAGAGAATAGAGGATTGGTAGAACCCTCTGGCTACTTCTCAAAACCGCCTTCTGTGAGGAATTCCTTCTCGCCTGGTTCCGGAGATTCCTTCAGGAAAAGAGGTTGCTAGGGTATCACCACCCTGAAAAGAGAAGTATTTCTCTTGAAAGGTCTCTGAATTAGAGAACGCACGGTGCGTTATGAAGAAGTCCGATTCTCCTGATCAGCAGAGGATTGATTTGGGAGCAGAAGCCCACTTTGATTGATCGCCGATCTCTGGAAGCCCTCTCTTCTGATGCGATCCTCCTCCCTTGTGCCCCTGACGGGCTATTTATAGGGAGAGCAAGGGTATAATCGTCCCCTTGAAGATATGGAAACAGATTGAACCGAATCTGTTTGAATCTGGAAAGTAGCCTTGCTGCGAGGCTAGGATAGCTTCTGCGGAGCTAGAAAATGGCAAGTCGGTTGATCTTTCCGATTTGTTTTGATCCTTTCCATATCGTTGGAGGATTTTCTCTGATCCTCTTACTCGTTTCAAGAGAGTTAAAAGATTGCGGCAATCACCTGCCATATTTGAATCCCGATTGGATTTGATTAGATTGAATCCGATCTCATCAGGAGATTTGATTGGTCAAAGGTTGACCATAACAGGCCGATAGCGGAGCTGCCCGCTTTGAAGCTCATAGCGGAGCTAGAGGCAATTCCTAGCGAAGTCCGAAAAGAGGCTTTTCGGCGAAGCTATCAGTTAGCTTCCTGGCGATGCTCTGGATGATGCTAGCCTCTCAAACGAGGCTATCTCCTTGGGCTAATGTAATGCTAAATGCTAGCATTTTAGACCTGCTGAGGTCTGTTAGAAACAATCCGGGTTCACTGTTCTGCTTGCTGGATCAGTGGAGTCCAAACCGCTTCCTTATCCCTTGGAGGTGGGTGAAAACTGGTCTTCAGCTCGTCTGTCCCTTGTCTTTTGTAAATGTCAACAAGTTTAGACATCGTTCGGACCAATGAGAATCTTGTCTTTTTTAAGTGTCAACAAGACCCCCTTCAAAGTTTTCGAGAGTCTGCAATAGCTCAGACTCCGAAACACTTTGAACTGCTGTGATGGTATGTGGAGTATGAACGTCGCCATGATGGTTGAGTTCAGCTTCGCCTTCAATCCTGCTTTGGGATGAATTTGCCGAAGAATTGTACTGGTTCGCGAGTAGCTTCGCGTCGGGGTAGCTCCGCATCTGGGCTTCCAAGAAATAAGTTCGCTTTGGAACTCCTGTTGCCTTTTCAAAGCCAACTGCCGTGGGGCGGTTACGAGGAGGATCATTCCTTCTTTCGCACTGATCGAGGGAGATATTCTCCGATTTACACGTTTCCAAGGGAGGATATTCCCTTTATTCAAGGCGCCATAAGTGCCTTTTATGAGGGAGACGTTTTCTCCCTTTGCACGGTTCCAAGGGAAAACCGTCCCTTCCATCAAGGCGCAATAAATGCCTTGAATGCGCTCGTGCTTCCACGCTTGGGGTGGTTGCGCTCAGGCCATGGGGCCTATAAATAGGACACTTGAGGTCCTCTGAAGAGAAATGTTTTGCCTTTCTTCTTCTCTTGGTTGAGAGAGATACTCAGATCTCTGAATTAGTGGGAAAACCCACTCTGGTTGTCTAACCGGCCAAGGACCAGTAAGTCTTGATCGTTCAACGACTTCACCGATTTTAGGGAATTCATCTCCCTTAGTTTAGCTTTGACAGCTGCTTTAGGGATTAACTTCCCTCGATCTTCATCTTGCACTTGGCTGATCTGCAGAGAAGGATCTCATCATGGCTCTCTGCGAAGCCATCGTCTTGATTGATTAGAGAAAGATCACTGCATGTTAAGTCCGCTACACAGGCAGAACTTAGGACTTGGTCTCTTCAAAGGTTGAGCCAGTCTTGCCATATTGGTGAATGTTGAGACTGTGTCTGACTTTGCCATAGAGGTGAGGCTAGGACTTGGCGTTTGCTGAGCTAGTCCATTAGTTGCTGTGCAGGCGGAGCTTGTCCTCTGCTAAAGTCAGATTGCTTTGCCGCCCAAGAATCTGACTTAATATCTTTGCAGCTTTTTCTGTGCTTAACTGCTAACTTGCTCCAATTTGCCTTGCAGTGAGCTATGCTTGCCAGTCTGGTAACTTGATGGAAGAAACCATGAAATCGCCTTATGCTTCCCCGGTTGAAGCTTTACTTTTAAGCAGGAGGAACAATTCGGGGCAGCGAATGCGCGTCCCAGGGGCTGTTGGCAGCCTCTTATCCGAGATGATTCGTTCTGAGGTGAGGCTGGCCGCCGCCTTTATTGGAGAGGATCCGCTTCAAGATAATGGGCGTCGCCTGTGGGATCGCCGGCATCATTGCCGACTTTCAACTTTGGTGGCCTTTGGGGGTGATCCACTTCAGTGGAGTGGGTATCGCGCCTGTTAGATCACTGGTACCACTGCCAATTCCCATTATACGTGATCTATCGTGTTGGCGGCGATAGGTTTTTATTGCCAGGCTTCAACAAAAATGGCCTAGCAAGTCTGCCATTTTTGTGGAGAAAAATGACCGTGTCCTTGCGGCACCACTGATTACGGCCTTATGCAGGAGGAAGGCCCTTCCTGTCCCGTTGGTCTGGCCTGGGAGCAGATAAAACCTCTTGTATGCAAATGACCTTGTTAGGTAACTTGGTGTGTTATATAAAACACAACTTTGATGTAATATCAAATATACCCTTGCTTTTGAATCAATGAAAGTTCATCGTCTGATCATCTGATTTTTGCTTACTTTCACTGAGAGTTTGGCCATTGCTGGGCTAAACTGTGTGCGGAGCTAAGGACATAGTCCTTCCTTCGAATGATCTTCGCGAGACTGGTGTGTACCGCGAGCAGCACGCTTTTTAGAGGGCTAAGGTAGGCCTCTCGGCGAAGCCCTTGAAGGATTGTGCGAAGTCCGCACTTTTGCACTAGTGCGAAGTTAACTCTTAGTAGAGTTGAACCGGCGCTTCTCGGGAAGGCGCTTCGGGCGCTGTTTCGAATTAATTCGAAACGGAGGCATGGGCCTTTTTTCGAGGCCTCGTTTCAGGCGCTGATTGGCCTATAAAAGCCCGATTGGGCTGAATATGGAAAGGTCTCCCTTTTTTCAGAGAACTTTCTATCTCTTCCTCTTCTTCTTCCCTTTCATTCAGAGATCTTTGAGGACTCTAGCAACTCTTCAATGGCGCCCAAAAGACGAGCGGGAAAAGAAGTGGCGACTTCTACGGCGGAGGGCCTTCCTCCTCCGGTCATCGAGCGACCAGTCACCGGTAAGGAATTTTCCTGTCTGATTGGAGACCGAGGTCTCTTTTCCTTTGGAGCCGGTCATTTGGCTATTTAGGACGATCGAATGGGATTTATCCTCATTAGGGAACTCATTTCCCTGAACTTCCCTATTTTCCTTGCACCAGGGAAGTAAGAACTGAACAGTTCTTCTTTTAGGCTTTCGTAGGAAGCCATTGCTTGGGCAATCTCCATCCTGTTGAGGAACAGGATGTGGGTCGTGTTCCTTCAGTCGTGGCCACGAAGGACGACCGTTGACCATGATGTCCTTTAATGACGTCAGCCCTTAGGGCTATGCCACTTCCTGCTTTAAGCGAAGTTGGCGCTTTGGATATTTTCTGCAAAGATGCAGTCTTATCCATGAAGTGAAGCTTTTTCAAAGCTATCGCCTTGCAGGCCCTGCTTGCTGGGCGAGGCTATGCCTTAGTGAATTTTTATGCTTTCGCATCCACTTGATTGGTGAACTAATCATAGCTCATTTCTGTTTTTGCAGTACATTACGCCTCCGGCCTCCAGAACAGTCTGTTCGGTCTAGCCAGTCGAGCAGGCGGAGACATCAGCTTGCAGTTCTATGGGCAGGCTTCATTGTTCAGCGAGCCGAGCTCCCTTGTACGGGATACACTCATCCAGGACGGTCGTTCGCAGGCCATGCGGAGCATCTTGACTACGGCTCCACTTGAAGATATCGACCGTCAGGCTTACAGAAAGCCTGACTTCATGTTCGGGGATGCTGCACCTGATCCCGATCGCCAGCTGCAGGCCGGTGAAGGCCAGTGGATCTTCCAGTTGGACGGCGAGAGATTCTATCTCCCGTCCACTAAGCGGCATTTTGCTTTGTCTTCCTTCGCGAGCGTGACTCAGGCTCGGAAGATGGCTTGGGGCGTGAGCCTAAATGCCGAGTCTGTAAGTGTCGGGAGGTTGACATTCCAGTCCGGCTATTCGAGGGCGGGCCATCCTCGTAGCATAATGGGGCTATACCCTGGGAAGGCATCGCGGGACCTTCCAGTAGGAGAGAACCCAGCTGCGGCGCCGACCTTTGGCACTCAGTTCTGCGAAGTTGACGGGAACTACCCTGCCACCGATTTTAGGACTCCCGGTTGGGTCCACCCTCCTAGGTCGTGGTGGGCGGAGTTGACCAACTATATCCTCACTCATTTTGAGGGGGACTTAGAGAGGTTAAACCTCCATGAGGCCGTCAGGGCGACCTGCTACGGCATTGAGATGAAGGTGGCGTGCTTCTACGCCATCCTTGAGTTGTACTGCCCGGCCTCGGGGACTTTCTTCACCCCGGTTGGTGAGTTGGGCATGGCCCTGCACGAGATGCGGGAGATCTCTGCTTTGCCCTTCGGGTCTCTTCCATACGAAGAGTACTTTCCCTGTGAGGCGGAGTTGGCTATTCTGGAGAAGCAGGAGCCTGCTCTGCTCGAGACATATCGGGAGTTGATGTGCCACTTGCATATCTGTTCCAGCATCCACGGAGGTGGCAAGGGTAGCTCGAAGAGCTGGGGGAACTACTTGTTCCCGGATATGACTAGTGCGCCTGAGGCAGCTCATTGCAGAGTTGCTGAAGAAGACATCTTGGCAAGGATGGAGGTGCATGCTGAAAAGGACATCGTCGTGGCAGAAGATGATGGTCCTTTCGGGAAGGGTGATGTTCTTCGGAGCTTTCACCATCAGGCCCGTCGGCCTATGTCTCGCAAGGCGTTGCTGGCCGGCTTCTTAACCATCTGGTTAAAGAAGTGTGTCGTGCCTTCTTCTTCGGGTGACATCGTCCACCCGAATGTGCTGCTGCCTGCCGTCCGCTTGGTCCATGGCCACCGTATGGGTCTTCTCCCGGCCATGGTGTGTTGTATTCAGAGGGGCCTTCGTGCACTGACGGAGGCTTTCTGCAGGCCAATGGCGTCAAGGCGAGGGAAGGGTGCCGTCCTGCCTTGTGACGGACCCAATCCTAGGGTAGGTTTACCGTACACCTACTTGATGGCGTGGTTCACCTTGCACTGCCCCAGTTTGATTGGAGCTGGGGAAGACCCTCCGCAGGGTGTTCAAACGGCACTTCTCCGTCGCTTTGAAGGCCGTTCGTGGCAGAAAACTTATGTGGCCGAGGCCCGTAAGTTAGTGAGTCGTTATGACGCTTATAGCCTGTTTCGTTGTTTTCCTCGCCTGCGGGGTGCAGGATACAACGAGGAATTCCATGATGTGGAGTCAGGTCGGTCTCCCATGAGTCGGGGTGTTTTCGAGTGGCTGGTCTGTATCCGGCCCTCGCATTTGCTGTACAGGAGTGGGGATACCTGCTACCTGGAGCCCTACGTCCCGAGCCGGTTTGCCCGCCAATTTGGGTATGACCAGTTGTATGTGGGCAACCCCAATCCGGACCTGGCTTTCATGGGGAGCCTCATTGATGGGGCTCGTGCTTGGCGGTTCTTTACCGCGGATGACACTGGAGCGTGGCTACGCACGCCGCTGAGGGATCCCGGCCTTTGGACGACCCTGTGTTTCTGCCAATGGTATGCAGCTTCGAACTCTACACCTGCTGGGTTTAATGCAAACCGTTCGGGTGTGAAGTTAATTTCTCATCGGATGAGGCAGAAGGCTTCTGATAAGAAGGAGGGCAAACGAGTCCGTGTCCCTGGCATAGAGGAGTTCATCGCTGTGGATGATAGCGAGGCTTCTGATGCAGGGAGCCTCGCTTTGAGGTAGGGACGAGGGCTGATGCCCATGAAGCTGATACTCGTGAAGCCGGGTCTGGTGTAGTGGGGACAGCTCCCTCACAACATGTGGAGGAAGTGGAAGAAGAGGACTCTAATGTCCACTTCAAAAGGAAGCGTGGGAGTGGATCCCGTAGGAAGTCGTCGGTGAAGAGGCCCCGTCGCCAGACTCCTACCATCGTGGTACAGGGTGAGCCCTCTGCTGCGCCTCCTTCTGCTGCTCCATTAGTGGCTGAGCCGTCGGTTGCTGAACCGACTACTGGTAAGATTGGCCCCATCTAATATGCCTTCAGCGCACTTTAAATAACTCATCATTTGCTTTTTGTTGCAGGAGCTGAGGAGCATGGGGAGCAAGGGGACCAGTATGATCCTCTATTCGCTTATGGAGCTGCAGCTGGTTCCTTTACTCGCTCGGAGGAATCTGGAGGTGATGCGGCCGACATTGGCCTCTCGGGCGCTGGGACTTCTAAAGGAAGTCCTATGACATCCAGCTCTATTGGGTGGTCTGCGGAGGAATCGGCGAGCAGGCCGGCTATCCGCGTTGATTCTGGCAAGAACTTCGCGATGGAACCCCTAGAGACTGATGCGGCTGACGAAGTGACATCAGCCCTCGGTAAAATGACGACCTTTTGATCTCCTCTTGTTTACTGCATCTGCTTTTTGACCATGGCTTTGTTGCAGGTGTTCGGCCTCAAGATGCGTCAGCTTTGAAGGAGCCGGAGACTTCCCCTGGAAGGTCAGAGGGTGGGTTGAGTGCTTCGTCCACGGCGGATGTTGCCATGTTGGACGTGTTGTATGGTGACTTGCCTTCTTATCAGCCCACGTCAGCTGAAAGGCGAGAGGCTGAAGGGGCGGCAGTCCCGGAGGTATCCTCACTCCCAATCACATCACCGAGTGAGGTGCCGGCAATTTTGCCCAGTGCGGGGCTGAGGGTGATCGTGGACCCTAGTTCCCCGACTTTGATTGTCGAGCCTGCTGCTCAGGAGGTGGTTGCCAGTCCTACCTCCGCGGTGGCTGGCATGCTGGTGTCGCTGAGGACTCCGCCGAGGTCACCTTTGGCTTGCCCTGCTGCTGTCGATGTTCCCGCTTCTTCTTCTGCGGCGGTGTCGACGGGTTGGTAGATTGCTCCGAGGTTGTCTCAAGGGTTGATGAATCTGAGAATGACTTCATCGGTAATCTGGTCGATAGCTTCTATAACAGTTTGGAGCAGACTATCGGTCTAGTCTTGAAGGGCTCGCCTGTGCCATTCTCGAAGCTGAAGATGGTCCTCTCCCGTGGCATTGAGTGTATCCGGGACTTTGAGGGGTACCATCAAGCTGCTGCTCTAGAACTCCTGGTAGATGACTTTGAGAAGGACGTGGAGGAATGGCGCCATCTCCATCGTTCAGATGCAGCGTCTTTGGCTGATGAACGGCTCACACGTCTTGTTGCCCAAAGGCGCGAGGCTCAGCTCGCCGCTCAAGAGGCTGCTGAGGCTATCTCCTCTGACTTGAAGTCCTTGGAGACAGAGCAAGCAGAGGTTGGGAGTGCAATTGACGCTTCCACCAGTGCTCTTCTTGATGCGAAGATAAGGTTAAGAGGGCCGAAGAGATGATCCGGAAGGCAAATCTCCTCTTATCCAAAGCTACACAGATGCGTCATGAAGAGTCTGCGCGGCTTAAGCAGCTCAGGGCTCGGAATGAGGAACTGGCGCGGCAGAAGTCGTCACAGAGGGCGACTTTGGCGGAGGTCGAGGCTCGTCTGGCTCAGGCGGTGGACTTCGATGAGGCTGAGCTAAGATCACAGGCGCTGGCCCAGGCTGCTGATGACAGGAGGACGAGGCTAGCTTTGCTCGGAGATCGGATCCGATCTTATCATGTACGCCTATAGGCTCCTCCATGTATCCCATCCTTTTGGAATTTAATAAAAATTCTTTCTTTTGTCGTCTTTGTTTGTTTGGATAATGAGGCATGGCTGTCTGTTGGTTCAGAGGTCGCAATGACATAACCGAATGGGACGTCGCCAGTCTCGAGGTCAGCCCTTTGCGGGGCTAAAAGGGGAGATACTTGCCTTTTGTAAATGTCAGCAAGCATCGAGATTGAGACTTAGCTGTCTGCTGGTTCAGAGGTCGCAATGACATAACCAATTGAGACGCCGCTAAGCTCAATGGTAGATGAAACTTGGCTATCTGCCAGTTCAGAGGTCGCAATGACATAACTGGTTGAGAAGCCACCAAGCTTCAAAATAGGTGATACTTGTCTTTTGTAGATGTCGACAAATATCGAGACCTGTCTTTTGTAAATGTCAACAGGGCTCGGGATCGAGACTTAGCTGTCTCCTGGTTCAGAGGTCGCGATGACGTAACCAATTGAGACGCCACTAAGCTCAATAGTAGATGAAACTTGGCTATCTGCCAGTTCAGAGGTCGCAATGACATAACTGGTTGAGAAGCCACCAAGCTCAACAATGAGTGATACTTGTCTTTTGTAGATGTCGACAAGTATCGAGACCTGTCTTTTGTAAATGTCAACAGGGCTCAAGATTAAGACTTAGCTGTCTGCTGGTTCAGAGGTCGCAATGACGTAACCAATTGAGACGCCACTAAGCTCAATAGTAGATGAAACTTGGCTATCTGCCAGTTCAGAGGTCGCAATGACATAACTGGTTGAGAAGCCACCAAGCTCAACAAAATAGGTGAAGAGGTCTCGTTTTCATGAGGGAACCACTGTCATAGGTTTAATGTTAACATAACAGTGGGATATATGTGGTCCTACCATTCTATGGATGAGAATTGGTAGGTGATTTTGGAGGTCTCATTCTCACGGGGAGAAATGGGGGGACTGCTGTCATAGGTTTAATGTTAACGTAACAGCGGAATATATATGGTCCTACCATTCTATGGATGAGAATGGTAGGTGATTCTAGAGAGGGAATCAAATGGGAGCAGGTCCCTTAGGATTTTTAGCAAACCCCCAGCTATCAACGGGTTTGATATGCCTTTACCAACTACCGTTTGAGTTGGGCTAGCCATGCTATTCCCCTCAGCATGATGAGTTGTCGAGGACTCATGTTGGGCTTAGAGGCCAACATTTTCCTCTATCCTTAATCGTTAAGGATGTCAGATTATCAGGTTGATGTCTGCACAACCTCGATTGCCTTTTAGGATAACTGGTGCACGGCCAGGTCCCAATTGATTCATGGCCGTATGGTCTCGCTTGGAAGAAGAGAAAGGCTCTCTTTGTGCGCATTTCGGACGCGCGGATCTCGATCAGAGGTGTAATGTTAACTTGATCGAGAGAAGGATCCTCGATTAAGGATAATACTTCTTCAAGAATTTGCCATTGATCGGCATCATGAGTAGGTCGCCACCTGCATTCATAAGGCGGTATGCCCCGTTTGAATAGACTGTTTCTATTACAAACGGTCCTTCCCATTTAGGCTGAAATTTGCCTTTGGTCTTGTGCGTCATGATCATCGGTCGTCTGACGGCTAAGACTGGGTCTCCTTTCTGGAAGACTCTCTGCTTGACCTTCTTATTGAAGGCTTTTGACATCCGAGCCTGATATAGCTCGATGTGTTGCTGAGCTTGGAGCCGCTTCTCGTCTAGGGCTTCGAGCTCTTGAAAACGCAGGCGATCATTGTCTTCTGATGTCATCTTAGTAGTCAAGGCTACCCGCAATGATGGCACCTGGATTTCCAATGGGATAACTGCTTCGCACCCATATACCAGAGAAAAAGGCGTATTGCCTGTCGGTGTCCGAACCGTAGTCCGGTAGGCCCAAAGGCATTCACCGAGCTTTTCGTCCCAATCTCGCTTATTCGAGGAGACGAACTTCTTGAGCAGCTTGATGATCGTCTTGTTAAATGCCTCTGCCAAGCCGTTGGCGGCAGGATTGTAGGCGGTTGAAGCCACATTCTAAATTCGGTATTTATCGCAGAACCGATAGAACCCTTGGCTTACGAATTGGGGACCATTGTCATGGATGATCCGCCTGGGGACACCAAATCGATGGATGACATGGTGTTTGATGAAGCTAACCAGATTGGAGGTTTTAACTTCGGCCAACGGTGTGGCCTCTGCCCATTTGAGAAGTAATCGGTTATTGCCAGGATAAACCGGTGACCTCTTGCCGAAGAGGGACTGATTGGCCCTACGACATCGATTCCCCATGCTTCAAATGGCCATGAAGCAACAGTAGGGTGGAGCAACTCCGAAGGTTGGTGTATGAAGTCTGCATGGACCTGGCACGCCTTACACCTTCGTGCATATTGGGTGGCATCGGCCATCATGGTCGGCCAGTAGTACCCAAGTCTGTGCAGCCTGTCTTTAAGCTTTGGACCCGGCTGGTGAGCTCCGCAAATGCCATCATGTGCTTCTTTAAGCACTTCCTGTGCCTTTGAATGGGAAAGGCAACGGAGGAGGACACCGTCATATGAACGACGGTAGAGTGTTTTCATAGTAGGATCATAGTAGAAACGGAGCGACCTTCGTCTGATGGACGCCGCTTCTTTGGGATCGTCTGGAAGCAGACCATGCAGAGCGTAGTCAATGAGAGGGAAGCGCCAATCCCTCGGCTCAAGATCCGTGGAGATATTATGGACCTCTTGGATCCTTAGCATATGCTTGGAGCATACGAGATGCCGGGTTGCGACTGTGAGGTGATACTCGGTGTCGGCCGGTAAGGCTAGCGTTGTCGCTAATGCAGCGAGAGCATCCGCCTTGGTATTTTGAGATCGGGACACATGCCCGTCTGTTGAGGCGCATCTGCCTGCGCTGTACAGGCATGCTTCTCTTCTTCTGAATCGCTGAGGGAAGCCGAAGTAAGATTACCATCATCTGGCAGGACAGAGATGACATTGCAGGACTTGCCCTTTTTGCTGGAGTCCTTCGACGTCCGCTGTACGTCTTGGACGAGGTCAGGGTGTATCCACATAACTTCCCCTGTCTCCAATGTCAAAGGGACAAGACCCTTGTTGTATTGAGTCATGGCTGGAGGATGCTTGACTTCCAACCGTGGCGCCGGGGCTGAATAGGTCCCGTCAGGAACTGTGACCTTCTGGGCAGTGCCGAACTCAAGAGTCACCATATTGGCAGTGACTTTCTTCTGTTCCGTCTTCAGTGTGAGGACTCCGGCGTCGACCAAGGCTTGAATTCTATCCTTGAGAACATAGCACTTGTCAGTAGGATGGTGGATCATCCTGTGGTAGAGGCAGTATTTAGGGTCGTTTGTGCGCCCTATCTCATTGGGACGCCGAGCATCTGGTAGCTTCATTTTGTTCCCTTTGTGGAGCAGATGGAATATCGTGACCACCTGATCATCTCTGAAGGAGTACTGTTTTGGAGAAAACTTGGGCTCTTGGCTGTTGACGCCGCTCTTCTTGGCCTTTGACTGCATGTCCCCGGTCAGCTCGACGGACATAATTTCCTTCCCTTTAGCTTGGGAAGACTGCGGGAGATCGCTACGCCCTTTGTTGTTCGCGCCCCATTTGCTTCTAGGGGCGGATGGCTCGAACTTCTTAGCCGACTTCTCGGCTATCTCAGCTTGTTCGACCAATTCCTTCCAAGTATGGGCTTTGACAGCCCCCATGCGGACTTCTACTTGATCCAAGAAGTTGTGCCTGCATGTCTGTAAGAGCATGGGTAATGGCATCCCTACTGGGCACATCAGAGATAGATTTCTGAACCGCTCAATGTATTCACGGACAGATTCGCCTTTCCTCTGCACAGTGGAAAGGAGCTTGTCCATGGTCACTTCGGTGTCATCCTCATAGAAGCGAGAGAGGAACCGAGTTTCCAGGTCGACCCAGGAATTGATAGAGCCCTGAGGAAGGCTTCGGAACCAGTCGAATGCCACCCCTTTCAAGGTGCCGATGAACAACCTAGCCATGATGGCGTCGTTGCTTAGAACATTACCGGTCTGGGACCGGAAATAGTAGATGTGCTGATTGGGCGAGCTCTTACCATCATACGTATGCAACGTTGGTGGTTTAAACTTTGGTGGATATGGCACCGAATCCCACTCCAGTGGGTAAGGACGAACTGCCCCTACTTTCTTTAATTCATCCCTCTGAGCCAGGGATGAAATTTGAGCTTGAAGGCCTTTAAGGACTTCGGCATCCAGGGAAGAGCCTCCCTTAGATCTCTCCGTCTTGGGCGGATCGTTGCTGAGGTGTCCCTCCTCATCATGATTGCTCCCGGTATCATCATTCGGTTGCTGAGGAGCTGAGCGAGCATCTGTTGAATATTGTCCAGGGCCTCTTGCTGAGTTCTAGAGGTCTGCTCCTGAGCTTCCAAACGCCGACGAAGGTCGTCATTGGCGTTATCGGCCATATTACCGATGCTTTGTCCGTTCGCACAGAACTGACTGTTGCTGAAGAGGCATACCCGCTGTCTTCATCTTCTCCATCGGATGATTGGGGCGACCGCCTGAGTTGTGGCACGGTTGGGACCGTCGAGGAGGAAGGCTGCTCATAATTATAGGGTATCGCCACCCTGGATCTGGTGTTTCGGAAAACACCTTCTTCGCGCACCAAGACTTCATCTATGCCCGGGCTATAATCTGGATCTGGGGAGCCGAAAGGGGTATCATCAGATGTATGACCTTCCCTGTGTCGCTCTCGTCCTCTTCCGGTCATGTTGACGGACGCGAAGGCTGGGCCTCGCGAAGCGCTCCTTTCATGATGTTTCTTTGTGGCATGTGCGGACAACCGGTCAAACACCGATTGACGGTGCGGAGATGCAGCCTTGATTGGATATTGCCGACAGCGGGCTGAATGGATTGTCACAAGTCGGCATCCTCTTGACAACAAGGGGAAGTGGTTTGGAGAGACTCTAATTTTCGCTTGTTTGTCAAGAATTGTCGCAGGTTAGGCTCAACAGAGCCTGAACAAACCCATGGAGAGGCCTTTCTGGAGCGTACAAGGGATGATGCTCCGTTCTTCTTATCCCTACAGAAGGGATTAGTACTGAATAGTACTTTGGCGCTAGCTTCGCCGACGGGTGCGAGCTTAGTGCCTGATGAATTAGGGAGCGGAGCACGCTGTGGTGCTTTGCCCGCTATTCTGCTGCGAAGGGGATCAACCTCAGATAACACTGCGGTCTTAGCCTTGCGGCGCGAACCCAGTGAATTCGTTGTGGTACAATAGCTTCGCTTGTGAAAGCGAGGCTGACAGGAGGCTTTGCTGCCCTTGATTCAGGTGACGGTATGATTGCCGTCGTGATTTCATGGCTGGCAGCATCGTCAGGGCAGACGGGCATCTTACCCTTTTCTTCGCGGGAGAGGCGCAGTCTCGGCATGACTACACCGGGAGCTTTGGTTGAAGACTCCTGTTTAGGCTTCCATATCAGCCTTGACAGGGGGCGCCTAGGTTCGCAGGGAACCTGAATAGCCACAAGCGGGGCTGTGGGGTGCTGGCAAAATTCTGCCTCTGGTTTCTGATTTGAAACCTTGGTCATGAAGACCTTCCTGTGCTTCCGTGCTCGAAGCGTCAGGCCACCCCCAGAGAGGACTTCTTCAAATCTTCCTTGATCGATCTGGATAACCAGGTTCTCAAAAGTGCAGGATCTGGGCTGCGGGCATGTTTCCTTGTTGCGCCAGAGAACTGCGGCAGGTTTGTAGAGAACCTTTTCCGTCTCCGCAGAGACTTTGCTTGAAGATTTAGCCAGAGAAGATCTGGCTGCACCGGCTTTTCTGAATTCAGAGATAGACCCGAAAGTCTGTTCGTCGCATTGCGACACTTGATTCTCAACAGAGGAGAATACAGTCCCCAGCGGAGTCGCCATCTTGTTTTCCATTATGTTTGCAAAGGGGGAAAACTTACAAATAAAAGTTTGAGGAGCTAAATTACAAGTATTCTCAAAAGATTACAAGTAGATCTCCTCAGAGATTCTGGGAAAATGTGCCGATAGGAGTCTGGTCAGCGCGCGACCACTTTGTCCCTTTGACGATGCAAGCGATGAGATTCCCTTCTCGCCTGGTTCCGAGAATCAGAGAATAGAGGATTGGTAGAACCCTCTGGCTACTTCTCAAAACCGCCTTCTGTGAGGAATTCCTTCTCGCCTGGTTCCGGAGATTCCTTGAGGAAAAGAGGTTGCTAGGGTATCACCACCCTGAAAAGAGAAGTATTTCTCTTGAAAGGTCTCTGAATTAGAGAACGCACGGTGCGTTATGAAGAAGTCCGATTCTCCTGATCAGCAGAGGATTGATTTGGGGGCAGAAGCCCACTTTGATTGATCGCCGATCTCTGGAAGCCCTCTCTTCTGATGCGATCCTCCTCCCTTGTGCCCCTGACGGGCTATTTATAGGGAGAGCAAGGGTATAATCGTCCCCTTGAAGATATGGAAACAGATTGAACCGAATCTGTTTGAATCTGGAAAGTAGCCTTGCTGCGAGGCTAGGATAGCTTCTGCGGAGCTAGAAAATGGCAAGTCGGTTGATCTTTCCGATTTGTTTTGATCCTTTCCATATCGTTGGAGGATTTTCTCTGATCCTCTTACTCGTTTCAAGAGAGTCAAGATATTGCGGCAATCACCTGCCATATTTGAATCCCGATTGGATTTGATTAGATTGAATCCGATCTCATCAGGAGATTTGATTGGTCAAAGGTTGACCATAACAGGCCGATAGCGGAGCTGCCCGCTTTGAAGCTCATAGCGGAGCTAGAGGCAATTCCTAGCGAAGTCCGAAAAGAGGCTTTTCGGCGAAGCTATCAGTTAGCTTCCTGGCGATGCTCTGGATGATGCTAGCCTCTCAAACGAGGCTATCTCCTTGGGCTATGTAATGCTAAATGCTAGCATTTTAGACCTGCTGAGGTCTGTTAGAAACAATCCGGGTTCACTGTTCTGCTTGCTGGATCAGTGGAGTCCAAACCGCTTCCTTGTCCCTTGGAGGTGGGTGAAAACTGGTCTTCAGCTCGTCTGTCCCTTATCTTTTGTAAATGTCAACAAGTTTAGACATCGTTCGGACCAATGAGAATCTTGTCTTTTTTAAGTGTCAACAGAGGGTTGTGAAGAAGCCTCGTCGCTACACTCCCACCATTAATGCAGAGGGTGAATCAGCTGCAGTGCCTCCTCCTCCTCCCGCTCCGTTAGTTATTAGGCTATCAGCTCAGAAGCAGACTATTGATAAAGCTGTTCCCGACCTGGGTAAGATCAGTTTCATTCTTGCGACATGTACTTATATACTTTATACAGCTCATTTGTTTATCCTATGATTCAGGAACTGAGACTGCAAGAGAACCGAGAGCCAAGGCTGCAAGGGAACATGGGGATTCTTATGATCCTCTGTTCACTTATAAAGAAGATGACAATGCTAGCTACTTTATTATCTCAGAAGATTCCAGAGGTGACGCGGCTGATGTCGGTCCTTCAGGTGTTGGGACCTCGAAAGGGAGTCTTGTGACTGCAAGCTCTATAGGATGGACCACAGAGGCTTCGGCGAGTGAAGGTGACCCGACCGTCCCTCCTGCATCTGCCAAAAACTTTCCTATGGAGCATGAGGGGATTGATGCTGCAGTCGAGGAAGTCCGGAAAGAGACTGCGGCTGAGGTAGTTGAGGCGGTATCGCTTCTTGGTAATATTTTGATCTTTTGTAAACAATTTCTTCTATTATTTGTTATGCCTGGCTCAATAAAGTCTTGCCACAGATATTTCACCTTTAGGTGCATCGACTTCAAGGGAGCCAGCTAATCTTCCTGAGGGGACCAGGGGTGAAGCAAGTACTTCGACTGTAACGGACGCTGCCGAGTTGGATGCCTTGTATTACGACCTGCCCTTTTATCACCTGAACCGACCAGTGGAACTAAAGAGGCTGAGGGGACAGTGGTTACGGAATCAATCTCACTTCCAACTACATCGGTAGTGAGATGCCAGTGGTTTTGTTAACGCTACCTATCCTGACAACCATGGAGCTGAAGGTAATTACCAGCCCTACATCTCTGACACTGGTTGTTGAGCCAGCTCTTCCTGAAATAGTCACTAGCCCTACTTCCATCGTGGCTAGTGTACTAGTTTCGATGAGGACTCCTCCAAGATCACCGGTGATCCCTCGTTTTTCTCCAGCTAGTGCTTCTGCCATCTCTTCTACGGTTGTGTCAGTGAAGCCAGTAGAAGCTTTGTCTTCAGGTACTACTCGCTCACCGGGAGTAGTTGAAGCCGAGAAAGAATTTGTGGCTGAGATAGTTGACAGCTTCTATAAGAGTTTAAAGCGATCCATGGCTTTGGTCTTGAAGGGCTCGACTACCTCATTTCTGCTCTAAAGGTAGTCCTCTCTCAAAATATTGAAAGTATTCGAGACTTTGGAGGGGATGATCAGGCCGCTGCATTAGAGCTTCTGGTGGCGAGGCTTGAGAGGGATGTAGACGAATGGCGCCATCTCAACAATTCAGATTTGAGTTCCTCAGTTAATGAACAGCTCGAACGTCTTGCTGCTCAGATGCGTGAAGCTCATCTTGCGGCACAGGAAGCAACTAAGGCAATATCTTCAGATCTAAAATCCTTGGAGGTAAGGAAGGTATAAATTGGAGATGCCACAGATGCTTCTAATAGTGCTCTTCTTGACGCTGAGGATAAGATTGAGAAGGCCAAGGAGATGATCAAGAGAGCCAATCTTCTTCTGTTCAAGGCTGAACCGGTGCGTCTTGAAGAGATCACTCGGCTAGGCAGCTTAAGGCTCAAAATGACGAAGTCCTGCAATAGAAGCTAGCACAGAGGGCAACTTTGGCTGAAATTGACGCTCGTTTGTCCAGAAGCGAGCTTTAATGAGGCCGAGTTGAGGTCACAGGCATTCATCAGAGCTGCTGAGTAGAGGAAGAATAGGCTGGCCATCCTTGAAGAACAGATCAAGTCTTACGAAGCACCCTCGTAGCTTGTAATCCATGTATCCCTCTTTTGGAATCAATACGAAGTAATTTTATTTGACTCCTCTGTTGTATTTTCAACTTGTTTTATCTTTTGAATTTGTAATTCTTACTTTTAAGTTGTACTACAATTCTCAAAAGGAAAGGAAATAATGGTATAACTAATCTAATCAGAGATGATAAACTGATAGGATTAGTTACAAATTTGAGAAATGGCTCGATTCAAATCATATTGAGATGAGGATAGAAAAAATGAGCTTGACGATCTTTACTGTTCAAAGGTAAATATTAACGTAACAGATTAAAGATCATCGGATTTACGATTAGGTTATGGCGAATTAGACACCACAACCTGTGATAATTCCTATTTGAACTAGGGTTTGCCAATTAAAAGCGACCAACCCAGCATAAGAAATTTTACCATTCAGAGGTGATGACCTGGACATAATGATTAGGAATCACCAGACACGAAGCCTTATCGTTTAGAGGTGATGAATTGGACATAACGACTGATTGAGATTTTCCTGCACACAAAATAAAGAAGTTCAGATTTAGGAAAAGGATGTGCGAGGTGCTCAATTCTAATCCGCGGTAGCAATGGCTATGCGGGTCGTGATCCTCAGGAAGGGACTAGCGATGGAAGCGTTTAAGTAAGTTATCTCTTTTTTTATTTATTTCTTAGTTACGATGGTATTTACAAGGAAGTGTGGTATTTACAATGAAGTGGGAAGAAAAGAATTTGGAAAGATGTGGAAGATGTGGATCTAAACTAAAATTAGAAAGAAAACAATAACACATACATACCTCTTCAACCTGCTTACCTTTGATTCGTTCCCAACGACTTACCTTGTCTTGGAAGGCGTTCAAGTATGGCGTATAGGATCTTCCACCTTCGCGATCTACACTACGAAAAGAAAAGACTGGCAAGCGACGGCTTGTTCATCTCCATAGGCCATCAAGGGCTCTTCTTGGGCTAGGCAGTCTCGAAGTGTTCGGATCTCACGGTTTGCAAGTCATCAGAGAAAATAAACCAAAATAGAAGAACAAGAAGAAAACAACAATAGAAGAATAATAAATAAAAAGAAACAAACTTCGAATTGATTTTATTAACAATGAAGGAAAGGACTACTTACATCGATGTCACCTCAATACAAGCTGATCTCCTTCCTCCATGAAAATATCCTCTCCTCTCAGTTACATAAAAATTACAAAAGGAAAAAGAAAAACCTAAACTAGCCTAAAAGAAACCCTAACTTTGCACTGGATTCTCTGTTAAATTCTGTACGCCCTTTCTGTTGCGTCTGCAGGGGTATTTATAGGTGCAGAAGGAGGTAGAGTCCAGATCGAACTCCTCCACGAAAACTGGTCCCCGGATAAGGCTGAAATGCCGCGAAAACGCGGCTTGTGCCGCGTTTCCGCGGCCTGGTAGTGGCAGATGGCCACACGCTTTGGCGCGTGGCTTCCCTGGTCCGTCCATCTGGGCGTTGTCTTCTGGAAGTTGCATCCTGGCTCTTTATCTTGGGATTTCGATATAACTTGGGAAGCAAGTTACCTAGATCTCAAATCTCCCAATATCTTTTTAAACGAATTTCCTTATCTTTGCACTCTCTTCCTTGGTTTTTATCCTCATCCTGCAAGTATTTAGGGTTGAATAGAAGTCCATCCCTTTCTCTCTTCTTTGTATTTGCAACTATTGCCCTTGTGTAATTGCAATTTTGACATTTAATAATTGCAACTTTTGCATTGGGCTTTAAACATGGGCTTTTGGGCTTCTTTTGAGGCTTTATTCCTTATTTTTATTTCTCAAGGCCTGCACACAATAAATCATAAAATATTAGTAAATGTGCAGAATTATATGAATAAATATGAAAATATGATGGTAAATGTAATGATAAAAATGCACTTTTCACTACCAATCACACCCCCACACTTATCTTTTTGCTCGTCCTCGAGTAAAAATCAAAAAGAAAAAGAAAAACTAAACTAGCTAACTCACTTTCGTAGGAATCACGATTGCACTTAGCACGTGCAACAAGCGTTAAACCCCTAAGTTACCCTAGAGGACGAGTGTTGTCTCGTGAGGGTTTTCAGCGGATTACACCCACAAAATCCATAAAAAGGAAAATATTCGAAATACTTTTGAAAAGACTAAGTAGTCTATAAGTTTTAGGATTATCATTTTTATTCATTCTTAGACTTAGTCTTTATAAAGTAAAATGTTATCCATTTTAAGTAAGGATCAAAATTGAATTTTTATATAGTCTTTTTCGTTACCAAAAATCATATGCATCCTTATGAATTTTTACTAGGAATTCCTTAACTTGGACTCTCATGCCTCTTTATTTGTTAATTTTTTTTCCTTTTTTTTTAATATGTATAACTCATCTAATTTTCTTCGTATAAGCATCAAGGCTTCTTGAGGCCCTCATACCTAACTAATTGACTATTAGATGTGTTAGTACATATATAATATTTCTTAGTTTTCTTAGGCTTTCTAATCCACCCATGTAGTAAACTTATAGTCGGTGGCTCCCAAACCGGTCGGTTTTAGGGCACCGGGTGAGAAAACACCCCGCGGACTCAAATTCGAGTGAACTAGGCCACAAAACTAAGGACTTTATTTTATTTAGAACTCACCTTTAGGCGTGAATACTTATGCTTCTTGAGGCACATGTATCCAGCTTAATTGGTGAAATTTTTTTTTAATAATTTTTTTATGAGGCACAAGGGTCTTTGTCTTAGAATCCTAGATATGCATTAGGTATGCACATTTCATTAAGGTAAAAATTAAGACTAACTACTTATTCAATTTCTCCTCCTATACCTAAAAATTCAACAATTTATTTATTTGACCAAGTTTTTAGAAATCCTAATCATGATTTTCCTAATTCTTAAGACTAACTTAGATTTCTTTCAAAAGATAAGTCAAAGCATTGTCCCATTTTCATTTTTTTTAATATTAGCAAATTTTTGTAGTTTCTACCTATGTTAGTATGTTAGTAAAGCCTCCCCCCACACTTATCTCATGCATTGTCCTCAATGTATGAATCTATGCATGTATGCATGAAAAAGAAGAAGGGAAGGCAGAAGTTACCTCAAGGTGGTGGTTCCGGTGGTGGTCTAATTGGTCCACGAAATGCGGCCCAATCTACTTTTTGTGGAATTCGGAGGAACCCACCAGAAATCTCGCTTATATAACCCACTAAATGTATGTATAATCATTTTTAATAATTCCACCCATCAAATTTCCAAATTTCATAATTAATTTCAGAGTCAATTGTGTCAACCGCCTTGTCCCAGAATGGAGTGTGAAAAGATGGAACGATTGACTTGGACGTCATAGGTACAGGAACGAATACCGACTCAGGAAAGAAACTAAATCAAGTAAGGGTTCAGGAGTCGGGCTAGGTTCAGGAAGTGGGTCCAAATCAATAAGTTGAAGCTCAAGTCCACAATAATCTTCCCACAATGGAATGTGACTCAATATTGGTGATTCAAGTTCAGAAATGATAGGTGTGGGAATCAAGACTGACTCTAAAAGATACCTAAGTCGGGTAACAAAACAGGAGTCAATAATGATTCGGGAATTTGAACTTGATCACAGATTTGAGAATCTAGGTTACATATCTCATTGGGTTCAATTTCATAAAAATGAGAACTTGCCAATTTATCCATGGACTTTCAAAATTGCAAAATTGGTCAAGTTCAATATGATCATCAAAAATGGGTGATTCAATTTCATGATGAATAGGCACAGGATCCAATGTTGACTCGAAAAAAGTGAAATCAGGTGGAGACACCGGAGTCATTATTGAATCAGGAAGCAAAATTGAATCATCAAGGTGGGGTTCATGATCATATTCATGCTCAAGTTCTATTTCAGGAAAGGAAAAACTTGCCAAACTATCAAAATTTGGAGTTTCGGCAAGTTCAAATGATGGTACTGAAGTAGAATCTTGTTGTCCAAAACAACATGGCTCGTCGGCTCTAAGAGAGTGGTCAGCGATATCAGAATTGGCCGAACGGTGAGAACGCAAAGATTGAACCATCATATCTAATTCATGATCACGGGCTAATCTAGCCTGAGTCATGGCTTTAAGCATCCTTCCATAGTCGATAGGTGTATCATGTTGTGATTGGACTTGAAAAGAGGAAGTGTAATCGTGATGAAATTGTGAGTCGGTGGACTCACGCATCATCATGTCTGAGATTGATGGTAATTGTTGCTTGGACTCATGTATACTCATCATTTCCCGGATAGATGATTTTCTATTCTGAATGGATGGATCTGAGTATGAATCTTGGGAATATTGTGGACAAGGTGGATATGGAGGACAATTTGGTTGAAAATTGGACTCGGGGGAAGCGAAACCCCATGAACTCTGTGAAGAGTTGAAATTGTTATGGAAATTATGGTCATAAGATGGGGGGTATGGGGTTATAGTTATTCGGATAAGACCATTCCGGCACACTAGGTTGGTCAAGTTATGATATGCCGGGTTGGTAATATCCGAAAAAGAGGATGGTGTGTAATATGGATTAAAGTTGGAAAAATATTATTATATGCCATATCACACACAAACAAAAGAAAAGAAAACAAACAAATAAACAAAAAAAAATTCTAACCTAAGTTAGGGTAGACTTATGACCTAGACGACTCCTAACTGGTTAGACTGTCCACGGGAGGTAGGGTGCAGACTTTGACCACAAGCTAATCAGCCAGGTCAGGGCAAGATTGGTGGGAGGTTTTCCGTCAAAGACGTTCCTTAATTAAATAACCACCAATCTTCGGGCTTTCGGCCCTCAATCCCCTTCCTAGACACTGATTTGGCAAGAGTCAACTTCTAGCACCGTTCCCCCTTAGGATAATCTCCTAATTGAGTCCAAGAAGTCCCTAGGGCCAACGTCTAGTCAATTTTTAATTAGGGTTAGGGTTGTGAGTGCAACGGAGATGATTTGTGGGCCAAGGAAGGGTGATGAAATCCCCACCTTATGTTATTTATGGGTTATGCCCTTAAAAATTTTTTGTGTACGTGTAAAGCAGTAGACAAATATTCACTCAAAGCAGAAAATCAGCCAAGGGTGCTTCCTAGTCTATATGCAATGCGAACGTACCTTGTCTCCAGCACTCTTCAACAGAAATTAAAAAATTAAATAGACACGTGCCTAAATGCAAGAGTCTAAATTTTTTATTTATCAACAAATAAGTGACTGTTAATTAGTTAGCAGTATGCAGGGTGATCACAGAAAATATTTAACAGAGCAGACAAATCAAATTTGCAAATTATAGCAACTTGCAGAAAACTGAATCAGTAGTGAACTACTAAGGCCGCGGAACCGCGGCACTGTAGTAGGCTCTGCTGCTCTGCCTTCGAGGGTAGAGGCACAGAGTTGCTATATGTCCCTTCTGCTGTTATGTTTTCTGTTCTCCAAACCTGCAAACAGAAAGAATAAAAGAATTAGTTAATTTTTTTTTATTTAGAGAAAAACTTACCGTCCCTCCCGGCAACGGCGCCCAAATTTTGATTGAGATTTCCTGCACAAAAAATAAAGAAGTTCAGATTTAGGAAAAGGATGTGCGAGGTGCTTAATTCTAATCCGCGGTAGCAATGGCTATGCGGGTCGTGATCCTCAGGGAGGGACTAGCGAGGGAAGCGTTTAAGTAAGTTATCTCTTTTTTTATTTATTTTCTTAGTTACGATGGTATTTACAATGAAGTGTGGTATTTACAATGAAGTGGGAAGAAAAGAATTTGGAAAGATGTGGAAGATGTGGATCTAAACTAAAATTAGAAAAGAAACCATAACACATACATACCTCTTCAACCTGCTTACCTTTGATCCGTTCCCAACGACTTACCTTGTCTTGGAAGGCGTTCAAGTATGGCGTATAGGATCTTCCACCTTCGCGATCTACACTACGAAAAGAAAAGACTGGCAAGCGACGGCTTGTTCATCTCCATAGGCCATCAAGGGCTCTTCTTGGGCTAGGCAGTCTCGAAGTGTTCGGATCTCACGGTTTGCAAGTCATCAGAGAAAATAAACCAAAATAGAAGAACAAGAAGAAAACAACAATAGAAGAATAATAAATAAAAAAAACAAACTTCGAATTGATTTTATTAACAATGAAGGAAAGGACTACTTACATCGATGTCACCTCAATACAAGCTGATCTCCTTCCTCCATGAAAATATCCTCTCCTCTCAGTTACATAAAAATTACAAAAGGAAAAAGAAAAACCTAAACTAGCCTAAAAGAAACCCTAACTTTGCACTGGATTCTCTGTTAAATTCTGTACGCCCTTTCTGTTGCGTCTGCAGGGGTATTTATAGGTACTGAAGGAGGTAGAGTCCAGATCGAACTCCTCCACGAAAACTGGTCCCGGATAAGGCTGAAATGCCGCGGAAACGCGGCTTGTGCCGCGTTTCCGCGGCCTGGTAGTGGCAGATGGCCACGCGCTTTGGCGCGTGGCTTCCCCTGGTCCGTCCATCTGGGCGTTGTCTTCTGGAAGTTGCATCCTGGCTCTTTATCTGGGATTTCGATATAACTTGGAAGCAAGTTACCTAGATCTCAAATCTCCCAATATCTTTTTAAACGAATTCCTTATCTTTGCACTCTCTTCCTTGGCTTTTATCCTCATCCTGCAAGTGTTTAGGGTTGAATAGAAGTCCATCCCTTTCTCTCTTCTTTGTATTTGCAACTATTGCCCTTGTGTAATTGCAATTTTGACATTTAATAATTGCAACTTTTGCATTGGGCTTTAAACATGGGCTTTTGGGCTTCTTTTGAGGCTTTATTCCTTTATTTTTATTTCTCAAGGCCTGCACACAATAAATCAAAATATTAATAAATGTGCAGAATTATATGAATAAATATGAAAATGTGATGGTAAATGTAATGATAAAAAATGCACTTTTCACTAC